>PVKM010017376.1:0-25966 GCA_004027735.1 Carollia perspicillata
GGCTACTAGGGAATGGAGGGTAGTGTGGGGGTAAGATGGAGGGTGTTTAAGGATACAAACTTCCAGAGAGTAGTAAATAAGCCACTGAATTATTTATACTCAAATAAGTATATAGAGATATAATACACAGTGTAATAAATATAGATAATATTGTACTATAATGATGTAATATGACACATATTTCTTTATTTGCAATCATGTTACCATATATAAATGTATAAAAATAACATGTTGTCTAACTGAAATGTATAAAATATAACATGCCAAATGATTAAAAAAATAAATTACAATAGAAAAAAAGTCTGGCCTTTACTTCTACTGCTCCTGTTCACTAAATTTAAAATACTTCCATGGTATATTCGCAAGTTTGTGCCCACTGCTTCAACTAGTGTTAAGAGATATGGTAACACTCTAATTCCCTCTTAAGAAAAATGTATCCAATTAACCCTTTTGATTTACTGTCAGAGATCTTTGAAAGATAAGTTGTTGATAAACTGTGGTTATTAAAAACAGTTCATTTGCCTGTGAAATACGGCATCGTCGTGAAGTGTAAAATACGTGCCTAGTCCTGTGCCTTGCTCCTACTAGGCTCACACTGGAGTTCCTGTTAGGTTAAATTAGTATGGGAATTTTTATAATTGCTATTAATATAAGATGAGTTGTTAAAAGACTAAAGTAAAGCAAAAGTCCAAAGGAGATGACAACATGCATTAAAGGAATTATTGAACTCTTATTCCAGAACACAGAGATAAATCTTAAAGATCACGTTCTTTAAACTCACTCCGCATCTTATTGAAGAAAGCAATAAAAAACCCCCGTCTGGTCTCAGTGTGTTAAACGCTACTGCTGAAAGGGTGTGAGACTGAAGGGATCCAGTGGTGAGTTGTAAGTGACACATGCGTGGACCTGTTAACAATTAACCTCTTTCCCCATCTCGGAATTCACAAGGGACTGGGCCCACAGGAAGCTAGAGTTAGCTTTCTTCTCCTTTCAGTTAGGAGAAAATGCCTTTTGCAGAAAACACTCCCTGCTGATCATATTGAATATCAAGTTGATCATAAGTTAATGTAACGTCACCATCTGCTGATTAGTCAACTGTTGAAAGAAGTTGGTATGAATGGAGGCTGGGAAGACTTAACTCAAGGATAAGCACTGAGCAATGTTGAAATTCAAGGCAAACTAAACGGAGAAAATAAAGATATTACAAACAAATTCCTGTCAGAAACAAAGATAAGGGAGGGTGATTTTCAAATGAGGCTGGAATATTCCTAAGGGACAGATTATAAATTCTTGCTCAGTTTGAGGATGAACGTACATGAAATGCCAGTGATGCAAGGATGGATAGGCTTTTTATTTTCTCTTCTTTTCTGGAAAAGAGGTACTCTCAGCTCAAGGGAAATGACTCTTCTTCTATGAGAGTACAATCATTTTTTGTGAAAAGAAAGAATAAATGCTGAAATGAGCTGAATTCATGTTACTGGTAGATAAACATTATTCTTTAGAAGCTCTGTGCAATTTTGTGAAGTATTGTATACTCAGTGTCCAACACATTAGGCAAACTATATATATTTGCTGAATAAGTAGTGAACAAATAAATATGTAAATAACTTCTTAAAATGTAAATGGATAGAGAGGTCAGTGAGCAAATAAAAAAAAAGAACTGAAAGACAGCTGGATACCTTTATACATACTGCCAAGACAAGGTGACAGATTCAATTTTTTCTCTGGTAAATTAAAAATACTCTTTTAAGTTAATTCACACATTTCTATTATGATTAACTAATATTTATGATCTTATTGTAGTTTCCCCCTTTATTCCAAAACTCTTATTTCCACCAGTGATGAGAGTTAACTCTAGTACCATAAGAGTTTTGGGGATATCTTTTCAGTGGGGAGTCTTAACTCATCACAGAACCAGGTTGCTGAGGGGAGAAGTCATCACCCACGAGTCTATCAGCACCATCCCCACCTTTCCACAATCCCCTAGATTGTCCAGTCGCCTCCTACCATTTCTCCAGGCCCCACTTCCTACCTGGAACCTGTTTGTTCTTGTGTCTGAGAGCTGTGAGAATGTGGTGCTTTGCCTTATGCTGTTCTCTTGAATGAACCTTCTACAACAGCAAGGCTGCTGCTGAGTGGGGCCGCTCAGTCTCACTTTCAGCCTCAAATCCTAGAACACCAGCCTTCACCCAAAACCTAGTCCTTCTGTCCTTGGAGCAAAGGTCAAATATGTTTCCTGGTTCCCTCAAGGGGATTTAACTAGTTCATCCCTAAGGTTATTATGTTCAGATATAACAGTCTATAAATTCTGATATTTGTGGTTCTGGGATCCTACGATCTTAAAATGTAGTGATAACCACAGAGTACAAAATGCTCATTTCAAAGGTCTGGCTTTTATTTGATCGGTCAGGTGGATGCAAGGCGCAGAAAAGCTGCAGGATACATGTGAGGAGGTAGCCGTGTCAACAGCAAACCTGTGTAGGCGAGTACTCCCCAGGTTCCCGCAGAAAGGAAGCATTCATGTGCCGCCAGTCCAGGAGGTGTGTGCTGGGGGCGGTGTGGGGAGTGTGGGGGCTTGCCTGCTGTCCTGCCCAGTCACTGAAAGGTGACGATGCCCTTCCCCACAACCTGGTATATATATCAAAATTAAAATATTTCTTCACTGTGAAACTCAACATTTATATGGATACTAAAACAAAAACTGTGTTCCCCCCTTTTTCTTTTTAAAAGGTTTTCTGATTATAAAATTCTTGCCAAGTTCAAATTTGAGGATGATATTTTCTCACTGCTACCTGTAAGCATACATTGGGGTCTTCCTGTTTGAGAGACTAAATATCACACTGGTATTTAGTTTGGGTCTGAATTTTTGTTCCTTGTTTTGCCAAATGACATTTCCATGGTTCTGTCAGTCAGCTATGTGTAAAGAACTATGGGTCTAGAAGACCATGCCCAGGTGCCCAGTATAGGTACATAAGTTAACTCCACCACTGTCTCCAGCTGTTTTTCCACTGCGGGAAGTCAATGGCATTCTCACTTATTCTAGGGCTTCACTGACCACTTCTGTGTCAGTGATTCAAGAAGGCCCTCTCCAGAGCCAGAGACTAGGAAAGGAACAGGGAAGAACTACAAAAACAATCAGAAAACAATAAAATGTTGATAACTGCCTACCTATCAATAATTACTTTAAATACAAATGGATTAAATGCTCTAATCAAAAGACAAATGAATAGAGATGTAGTAGCTATATGTGACAGAATATTACTTGGCCATAAAAAAGAATGAAATCTAACCATTTGCAACAACATGGATGTACTTAGAAGGTTTTATGCTAAATGAAATGTCAGTCAGAGTAAGACAAATACCCTATGACTTTACTTATATGAAGAATCTAAAAAAAAAAACAAAGTAAATGAAGAAACAAGGCAGAAACAAACTCACAGATACAGAGAACAAACTGATGGTTGCAAGATGGGAGAGGGGTTAGAGAGCTTGGTGAAAAGGTGAAGGGATTTAGAAGTCCAAATTAGCAGTTACGAAATAGTCACGGGGATGTACAGTACGGCATAGGGAATGTGGTCAGTAATATTGTAGTAACTACGTACGGTGCCAGGTGGAGACTAGACTTATCAGGGGGATCACTTCATAAGTTACATAAAGGTCTAACCACTCACTATACTTTATACTCAAAACTAATGTAATATTGAATGACAACTGTAATTGAAACATAACAAAAATATTAAAAAGAAGAGAAAAGAAAGCCCTGTCCAGGTCCACTGTCTTTACGACTTCTTTAATCCATCTGCTCATGTAACAGCAGTAACCTTTTTTTTGCACCAGGTCTGCACGAGGAACTGGGGACACAGCTGCTCCGCTTTCGTGCAGCCCTGCAGACAGGCAGGTTTGAAGTAGCACTGGCATCTTCCCCCTTCTCTTTTAGTCCTTTAGCTCCTGTTCCTGTGGCCTGGATGAATGCTACCTGTGCTAGTGCTGATCTTTCAATCCAGTTCACAGATGGGACAGTGGTGATCATGTCATTTCTTTGCTCAAAATCCTTCAGAGGCTCCCTCTTCCCTACTGCGACACAGCCCGTTTGTAGCAGAGGGAATGCTGGCCCAGGAGTCTGCAGGCTGGCTCCTGGAAGGCTGTGTGCTACCAGGGGACCAAGTCCCGGCTCTGCCTGAAACTGCCTGTCCGACTTGGGATTCTCTTCTGGATCTTCGTTCCCTTATCAGTATTAGGGTAGAAAGTGAGAGCTTAGACGTGGTGGATTGTAAACACCCTTTCAGCTCCCGTTTTTTCTTTATTGTTATTATTCTATTTTCAGAACCCCATCTCTCTTCAAACTCAGGAATCTTTGAATTTTGGCATACCTTCGAGTACGTGTACATGAGATTTCTGAAGAAATTTAAGAAAAATGTTCCAGGGATTTCTGCTTTTTTTCCTGTGAAGTCGACAAGCTCCCTTTGTTTAACATCCAGAAGGAGATGATCTCCTGATTCGCGGCTCTTTTCTTTCTCAGTGTGAAAATAGTTGCCAGTGTAGCCATTAGCGATTGCACACACAGGGCTCTGCCCAAAGTCAGCCCAGGCGTGTCAGAAAGGGAGAATTAGGGAAACTAAGGCTGGCTTTGTTGTTTCATTAATCACAACATTTATAACTTAAAACGTTGAACGTGGACACCTCTTCGGGTGCTAAAGAATGCATATATTTGAAAGTTTGGTGGTTTGGAAAACAGTTACTGTCTCCCAGGCCATCCTCTGGCTACTGACCTTCACAGTGGCTTGTCGGCCCCTCAGGGAGACTAGTTCTGATTCTTCCCATTTCTAAGGGATTTCAACCTTAGTACGCCACAGCCTCCGTTCTATGGCCAACATTCAGCTGACAGACGTAGCAAATTTGATGCCTTTGGAGCACTGATATTTAAGAGTAGCCATTTCTACACATGAAGCAAATATGGTTATGAATGCATTTGGATTTATATTAAGAAAAACCGTATGTTCCTAAAACAGATGTACGAAATCCCATTGACTCCCCCACCCCCCTCCCTGGTCCAACCTTCTTTGAAGGTTCTATGACAAATCTGTCGTTGAGTTATGGTCATCACAGCTACATAAGGAACAGCAAGGAAAAATGATAGCCCGTCATATATTACCATGATGTTCCTGTGTTATTCAGGGTGATTATACTGATTCTAGAGGTATATCATATTGACTACCAGCCCGAGTCTTACCCACTGCTGTGCCCCCTCAGTGACCTCCACAGCTACTGAGTCCTGCCTGCTGGCTTTATGGGGACCTTGTGCGTGCAGAGAAAAGTGATGAGAAGATAATGAGAACTAGTTCTCAATCTTATTATTACATTTGTAATTGTGTACTTAAATTTCACTTTGAGAACAGTAATTGGTAGTTCTGGTTACAGAGAGATAACATATGTTAGGTGCCTGCTATGTGGTTTATATAGTTTGTGATGGGTTCTTTGTGAAATTATGCCTTATAAAAGCATGTCTAAATTATTTAGAAAATCATTATTAATTTCTTAGCTGAATATACTTAAACTATAATGATCTCATTTTGGTGGCCATTATGTATATATGAATAAAACAAATTGTAGGATTTTTTATTTGCCCTGTATTTTCCTTAGTCTGGTCTTAAAGACAGAAGTTAGACTATCTTTATGAAAAGTTTTTATTCTAGATATGCCTTATCCCCATACATAGCTATTTGTCTCCCCAAATAGGGTATTATTTCTCTTTTTAAATTGAGTTGACATTGGTAAAGAACTTGGAACAATATCTGGCACATGGTAAATATTAAAGAGAATAAATAATAGCTGTAAAATTCATTAAAAATAAAAACCCAGTAGCATTTTTGGGACAATTCCAGTAATTTTGACATTACCAATAGCTCGCATGTGAAAATGATTTTATGATTTACCCCAAATAACTGCTTTTTAAAAATCAGATTAATAAAAATCAATATTTATGTTTAAAAATACATTAAATTTATTTTCACAAATTATTTATGCTTACTGTAGAAAGGATGTACAAATGCAGATAAAAAATTTTTACTATCTAAAGACAATCATCTTAATATTTGGTACTTTTTGCCAGAATAATTTTCCTCTATGTTTGTGCACTGTACACATATAAGTATTTAAAAATATAAATGCATGTGCATATTAACTTATATGTTCAAAGATATGCATCATACATATAAATGTATATGTATGAATATATATTTAAAATATACTTTGTGGTGAACTATGTTTTTCTCATTCGTTCAAGGTTAACAAATCGCAATAAAGCAGTTTAAATTATTGATGTGTTGATAACCGTGTGGCAGGCCCTGACCTCTGTGCTTTATATGTGTTGTTTTGTCTGGTGCTTATAACTGCTCAGAGATAGCTACCATTCCATCCACATCACAGGACAGAACCTGAGGATGAGACGAGGGAACGCAGCCTGGCCACACAGCTGGTGTCTGCCCGGCAATTTGAATCCGGTGTGCTCTGAATCATTGGACTTTCATGCTAGATATCTCCATGGACTAGGATAATAATTCATTACTTTTGTAATACTTAGTGCAACATCATCATAAAAAGGTTTATAAATCAGTCATCACAAGCCACAAACTATATTCAAGCAATTTATACTGGAGCGTCTGTGTTCGACTTACTGGCTGAGACTGACCAGCATGAAAATCGAAAGATCTGGGTTTTTATCCTGTCCTGATTTTAATCAATTGTATGACCTAACAAAAGTCATCATCTTCCTATTGGTTTCTCTTTTGTTGTCTATAACAAGAGGAAATTTGGCCATGAGTTATTTATTCACCTACAGTTTATTGAACATGTTTGAAAAGACAAGTTAGGAAATGGGGTAACAAAGGAAGTAAGATATCCCTTTCCTCAAGGTGCTCCCCTAGTGGTAGAATAGAGACTGCGTGCTGTGTGCTTTGACCAAGGTGCCCGCCGTGATGACGGAGCCTGAGGGGGGAGCGATGCCTCCTCCAGGCCCTCCAGCTATGAAACTCATGACTCCAAAACGACCGGCCTTTACTCAGATGGATCGCTCCTCAACCATTCCAAATATAACTCACTTCAAGGTGAAAAATAGTGTTTATAGCGTGTTTCAAAATAATCTCACATGAATAGTAGCTTAGCTCACTTAAATACTTCATCTGGGAGAACTACAATGACGACGTAATGTTAACTACTTGACTTCTTTTGGTGTAGGATAGAAACTTTGAGTGTGTATTTGTGTGAGTTTATTCTAGATCAGGAAATGATTTGGGCTTCACAAAATTAAGAAATTCATCTTTTCATTCCATTAAAGGAAAAGCAAGGTATATAAAGATGGAACTCGCCCCATACAAAAATAGGTATTTGTATTTTTTCTTTGTAAGTAATGCTGGAAAGTCTTTAGATAAATTGTTGCAAATAAAAGCCTCACACTTAATATTTTTTAGCAAAATATTTCTAAAGGTGAAAAGTTTAAATCTTATAAAGTAAATTAAGATGCATATTTCCAAAGAAATTTCCATAACCTATTTATTCATTTAGATTTTAATTATTTATTCTTAGAGAGAGGGGAATGGAGGGAGGAAGAGAGGAAGAGAAGCATCGATATGTGAGAGAAACATCGATCAGTTGCTTTCACATGCCCCCCAGTGTGGGACCTGGCCTGCAACCCAGGCATGTGCCTGACCGGGAATTGAACTCATGACCTTTTGCTTCTCAGGATGATGCACAACAAACCGAGCCACACTAGTCAGGGCCCATAACCTATTTATTTTGTTTTATTTGTGAGCTGTCTTATTCTACAAGGAGATTATCTATAACCTTGCTTTTTTAGTTAAATAAAACTGTAAATCCATCTTATTGATATAGAAAATAAAAATTTGCATGTTGCATTAGTAAATATTTCAGCCCAAATATTCATAACCTATTGAATTTAGGACATTTTATGTGCCATGAATTTCCAAGTATAGGCTTCAAAACTTTGATACTTCAGCTTATCAAGTTATCACTCATTGAATGTAAAATTCCTGCTGAAGAAGTAGTTTGGTTATTGCATGTTCTGAAGAATTAACAGCATTCACATGAAGTTCAAATTCAGCCCTGGCTGGTGTGGCTCAGTGGATTGAGTGCACCGGGACTGACTGCAGACTGAAAGGTCAATTCTCTGTCATGGCACATGCCTGGGTTTCAGGCCAGGTCCCCAGTTGGGGGAGTGAGAGAAGCAACCGATTGATGTTTCTCTTGCTCATCAATGTTTTTCTATTTTGCTTTTTCCCTCTCCATCTCTCTGAAAATAAATAAATAAATTAAACCTTTAAAAAACTTTAAAGAGGTAGAACTGCAGGAAGAAGGAGGAGACAAAAATGGGAAGGCAGTAGGCTTAATTCATACTGTCTTATGAATAATTTTTTCACAGGGTACCCAAAGTCCCCAGCAAAGGAACTGCCAAGTCAATCCAGGATGCCCCTAACAAGCTAACAATAACCTAAGAGGAGACTTGCTCTAGAACCTTGATCTTTTTGGTTCTGTTCTAGGGCTCTTTCTACTATACCACCATGTAGGGGATCATAATTTTTTTTCTGGCAGGTTCAAGTGGACTCAGATCTTTATGATTCAAAAAAGGATAATAAAAGTAATTGTACTCAAATGTCCACTAGTAACTCAATAGCAGGTATACTTCAGCCAGAAAGCTAAAAAAATACAGTCAATGTTAACTAATTTTAAATGTAAATGACACATAAATTGTAACTATTAGAAAATTGCAAAATCACGAACTCAGGTTTCTAATTTAGAAGTCCTAAACTTCCCAAATGTCCTTTGAAAATGGAATTTGCCCAGGTCTTATATCATCGATTAAATTTGATCCTCTTTTGGTAAAAATACTATTTGCCAAAACCATTAATTTCCTAGGTATTTTTAAACAACAAATAACCCTCTGCAATCTTAGGCTTCTGTTTTTGGAGATTTAGCTCAGGATTGGGCAATGATGATTATCCCTCTGCTATGCTTGCCCCCACTCTAAGCTGCTTGATTTTATTGCTGAGTTTGCCTCTTAATTTTTCCCACCTTTGCTCAAAGGAGACTTTCCTGGCTCATGCCGGTCAGAATGCTACCATTTCTGAACAATAAAAACACAATCCACATCTCCTCTAATCAACCAATCTCAATAATTATAACGAAAGACTTACCATTATTTTAAAACCAGAATGTCTCTGAGCTGCTGGGGACCAGGAAGCCAACAAGAGATGGGTAGATGGATTCATCTGAGAAAAGCCTGGCAGTAAAAGAACTAAAGGAGGTGAAATAGGTGGAGATAAAGGTGAAAGCATTTTTATTACTTGGTAATCCATCATTTTAAGGAGGAAGAGCCCCAAAGAACAATGGAACTATGCAGATACAGTGAATTTGGTGAAGAAACAAATGTTTCTGCAAAATGGGATTATCAGTTGACAATATCCATTTGTTGAATAAGGTGTAGGTGTGAAAGTATAGGCATGAAGCCAGGGCTTAAATTACAGGCACCCTTTTTCCAGTAACGTGGAGAAAAGGGGAGCAGGGAAGAGATGGTTGTTCCCTCCCTTTCCTTAACATTCATACTGTAGCCAATTACATATTCTACTGAAAAGATTTTGTACCATGACGGTCTTTCTTAATACCAACATCCTGTTAAAGAAAAAGGACTCTTCCCAATTAGCACATTAATAGTTTCATAAATTGCAATGATTGCACAGGATGAAACAATGGGATAAAAATAACACTTTGTTTATGCTTGAGACACATATCTTTTATGCAAGTTCTTTTTGGGTCTCTTTAAATATAGGACATTTCCTGTCTTCCCCTGCCCCTTTCACTTCCTCACCCCAATCCCACTCCCCTTCACCCCTACTCACTCCTCTACCTTCCCGCATTCAATTAACCAGAGCTTCTTTTGGTATAACTAGGTCCTCTGTGGGGATATATTGCACCTCTTAAGACTGCTAAGCCTTTTACTTATTTTCACATCGTATTTATATAAACAAATCAACACCTGACTCAGGGCAAAGATGCTTTGATGTTGGTGCAGAAAAATATGCGAAGATGCAAAAATATAGTGCAGACGGGAGGTCAAGCAGGACCAGGACTAGAAGTAAGTTCAAGAGAGGGTTCTGGAACTCCACACATGTCAGCCCTTCCCCTCTGCACTTGCTTGCCATAACTTCTATCTTTCTGTGCACTTTAGATCCCAGCATCCTCCCTGAGTGTTGGGAGGTCTCTAACATTATATTATATTGCTATGGGCTGAATTGTATCCTCTCCAAATTCAGGAAGCCCTGACCCGCAGCAGCTCTGACAAACTAATACATATACAACGGAGGCCTGGACAACAAAAGGTTATCATTTCTCTGGAGTATTTATTGAGCTGTTCATCCAACTAGATACAGCTCCTACCTTCTGAGCATTTACCATGTGCTAAATACCGTGCCAAGTCCTTGACCTGTTTCACCTCATTTCACTGTTAAGCCAGATCCTCTGAAGCCCTTCGGAAATCAGACTTATGGAAGAAACTCAATATTGTAATGAAGCTGCTTTAAAGAAAAGTTGAAAATAATTTCTTTTACTTATAATTTGTTATATTCTGTTACATTTTAAGATAGTTCCAATCTAAGGACTGCTAACAATTTAATTTAACTAAATCATTAAACCAAATAACATCTTTAGCAGGGGTGTTGAGACAGGATCAGCTCTTTCAATGCCATCTTTGGGGAAAAAACAGAGCAGAAAACACATCTATAAACAAGAGATAACTGCTGTAAATTATTTTGAAAGGGGAAAATGTCAACTTGATGAAATATATTGATCCTTCGATTTACAACTGGATTATTATTTAGTATTTGGTTTATTTCTTAAAGACCGAGCACATTTCTCGTTCTTTTCTCCTATTATACGTACATAACACATACATAGTCAAGCAGAAAAGACACAAGTACCATTTCAGTCTTTGTTGTCTAATTAAAAACTTTTTATGCATAGCAATTTTACCATTTTGCATTATCACCAGACCCCATTTCTCATGGAAAAAAATTAGCATCAGTTTGAAAGAATATTTCTTTAATCACCAGTTCTGATTGTCAGTAGTACCATTTTGTAGATAGTTTTTAGCTGACTAACAAATCTTTTATTTTATTGGCTGTCTCATTTTGTTCTCTTTCATATTTCACATTTATGATCTATTCAGACATTCTCCTGTTTTGTTAAGTAGGAGTCTGTGTGGTCTTTGATGTAAGACATAATTTATTTGACAAGGAAATATGAGTCTGTGCTCTGAATTTACATTTAACTGATGAATTGAGAAATTTAAAAATTGCAACGAGATAGACTCTCCTCCAGATTGCCACGCTACTGGCATTTTGCTAATCTCTCTGGCGGTGAATTTACATGTCTGTGTCTATGCATGAGTGTGTACTCACACAGTCCTGCAACTGCACCCCAGTGTTTTCATTAATAGGAAAAGAAATCTCATTTTATTAGTCATCGAAGGCTCCTGTGGAAAGTTTTTACAGAATTTTCTCCTGAAATTAAAATCAAGATATTTATTTTATCTTTATGTAGATTAGCTATAGCTTTATGAAATGAGCCATAATATCTTCAAATCTGGGCTGCTCATTCCTCATCCTAGGAAATGGAGGTTCTGTTAGCATTTCAAGATTCACGTATTTCATACATTCTTCCAAGTCCGTGTCCCAGTTCTGGGAATTGGAAACTTACTTGCAGCTCACCCCCTCTGTTCAAACTGCTTATCAATAAACCTTTGCAAAAACGAAAGTTTCAAAAAATACAACTTTCATATTTCAATCATGTTCATTTTCAGTCATCTCAAGATATAGAAATTAAGTAACACTCGGGAATCTGCAATGCCTTTTACATATCATTTAAGGTTTAAATCACCTCTTTGATGTTCAAATATGACTACTATTTATGTGCACTGGATGAAACGGTTAAAATCACTTGTGATGGGTATCTCCCTGCTTTGTTTGTAGGTGTGAACAAACTACCAAGTATGGCCAGAGCAGTTTTCCCAGTATGTACCATCTCCACTTAGGTTTTGACTGCTGTCTGTGACACAGGAGGCCGTACTGAGCACAGGGGAAGAAAACAAGCATTCTACTGTAATATCTGAAATGGACATTTTGATAAACTTACATGGAGTTGTTGCCCAATCTGAACTGTTGACTCAAATGACAGGGAAAAATCTAATAACTGCTAAGAATAATAGGAGAGAAAAATAGGAGTGAGCCCAACACTACACACGGAAAAATGGGTAAGTGCTGTCGTTGCAGGTTGAAAATAAGCTTGCTGGGTTAGCAGAGGTTGGAGTTACTATCTCCTAATCATAGCTAAGTGGAGAGGGAAGAAGTTCATCCTTTAGTTCAGACATGTTTATTAGAGCTTACACTTACGCAAGGCATTGTGGTTTTACAAAGGTGAATCAGACCCGGAGTTTTCCCACTTCAGCAGCCCCCTCTACCCACCCACCCCCATCCTAGACTGTTTGTTTGTATGCAAATCCCTTTCTTCCTTGGTATTTATTTTAACTTGTTTCACTAACTTGGTGGAGAGGAGTATGGTTCACCACAAAGATCACAACCCTAGTGCTCACCCCTGAGGACAATGGTAAAAACACAGCCCTCTGTCAGAGCTGAAGGCGGTCCTTCATGCTCTTGGGAAAACTTTTATGTCATTGACCTGCCTTCTGACCTCCTAGGTCTCAGATTCCCTTAGAAACTGAAGTTCTCAGTCTGAGAATGGTCTCTTCCTTTACTTAGAAAATCAACCCAACCCTATTTGAGCCTCTTTTAATAACTACTCTTACCTTTTGGGGAAATTTCCAAACTTTGCCTAATCTTTTTGTCTTAGAGATAATTTATCTCTCAACCTGCTAGGAGAGAAAGAAAGTATCGTAGCCCACGTACATATAGTCTCTTCCTCTCTCGCATTTTTCTTCATTTTCCTCTTTCTCATTCATCACTGAATGTTAGTGAAATTAAAATTCAAGCATCATTTCTCATGCTGACAGTACAGGAAGGAGCACAGGTTTTCAGACTCTCATAGAACTAGCTGTGATGCAGTGCTACTACTTACTGTGCCTTTGGGAAGGTTCGATTCTCCTCTTTGAGCCTCAATTTCCCCATCTGTAAAACCCTTCTTGCAGAGTTATGCAAACGGCAATAAAACATTTAGCATGCCCAGTAAATGCCCTTTTCATAAAAAGCAGTGTAGAACAGAGGGTAAGGGCATGGTCTCTAAAGCCAGACATCCTGGGTGCGTGGTTCCAGCTCTAGCACTTATGTGTGTGTGACATGAACAAGCAACTTAACCTTCTGGTGTGATGATAATAATTTACTTCTTAGAGTGTTTGCGAAGATTAGATGAATGCATATATGTAAAATGCTCAGAATAGCACGTGGCATCTGGAAGGCTTTACTTGAGTATGAAGCACTATTACTTTCTTATTTCTCCAAGGCATGACCTTGACTGATCTCATGAGTATAATGATTGTTTGGGACCAAAGTTGGGCTGGGACCTTCCTTGGTTGATCTTCTAAGCAATGCTCTGAGGACAGCATGTTAACTTTTCCTGAGAGAAGGAAAACATGACGGGTATGTTCTATGTGCTGTGAGCTTTGAGTAAGAGAGACGGCAGCCCATGCCAGGACACTGGGTAGATAGGCTGGCTATAGTGCACAGTCACTCTTATTCTTTGGGAACCCAGAACCAAGCTGAGGCTAAGGAAAGGAAACCCTCAAGTGTGAGCCTCTGAGCACTACATTCTACATCTTATCAAGACTCAAAAATGTGAAAGGAGAGATTGCTAATTATTTCAGCAGTAAACTAGGCAATAGTCAACCTCATTTATTTGTGTAGGCTGGAGTTGAGTGTGAAATGAAATCCTAGTGGAAACTCATTTGAGAAAAACATTCAAGGGAGAGGGTGGGGCTGGGTGGAAGTGGGGGAAGGGAGAAAAAATGGGAACAACTGTAACAGCATAAACAATAAAAATTAAACTAAAAAAACCATTCGAGATCAATTTTCTTTTTCTATAAATCAAAAAGAGACCATTTACAAATTTAACAATTATGCCTATATTTGGCTTGAAGAGGCAGGTGTGGGAATTTACCAGTCAGCTTCTGGAGCTGGTGATAAATAAACTACACAGACCCTTATGGACGCAAAGTAAAGATAAAATTAATGTATATAGCACAGAGCTTTGGAATTCTAACTTGGTGCCTGAGAATCAGTGTGATTAAAACAATTGATTTTTCTTTTATCATTTCATCTTTTTATCCTTGATCAGTAGCCTCTTATAATCTTTATTCATTGCTCTAAACAAAGGCAATGTCTTGACTTCATAAAACCTTATTTGCCTTTGTTTTATTGTAGATCTATTTTGGTCCATGATGAATTCCTGAGTGGTTGATCTGCTCACACTCCTTTTTGCTAACCTTTCTTGACAGCTTCTGGATTACTCTACCTGGCAATTTGCTCCATAATAATGGCTGCTGTGAAATGTCTCCTATTTCCTTTATTTTTAACAAGGATTCTTAACACCCTCTGTAGGTGACAATATGCAATTACAGATATAAAGTGTTCTCCAGAGGACAGCCACTCACAGATGCCACCAGAATTTTGTGCAACTGTTAAATGTAATGAAAACAAAGAATCAGATTCTCTAAACATCCAGATCAAATAAAATTTTAATTAAAAGATATGAAGGTGTTTTATTGATTAACAATCTTAGTAATTAAAGAATGTGGTTGACATTTTTTTCTAGTTGGATTTGTTCTTCCTCTGAGATCTCTAATTGTTGTATGGTTTCACATTTATTGATAACTCTGTTTGATGAATGCAGATGTCACCTTTTACAGCCGTCGTTGACAGAGTAATCATATTGTGAGAAACACCAGGCTTATGCAGGAACAGCTGCTGCAGTTATCCACGCTGACACCCATCGGGAAATGTGTTTGCTGCTATCATGGGTACACGATAAATGGAAGGTGCAGTAAAGCACAAGCTAACATTTTGCGTATCCTTACAACTCTAGGAACTTTATTGCATATTACAAGCACTTTGATCTCTGTCCAGTACTTAAGTCTTAATTATCAGACTAATTGCACAGACTATGTTCATTTTCAGCGGTAATCCTTTTGTGATTAGCTTCTGCGTTCAATAACTGACTTATCCTTTAATTAAAAGCACTATTAACCTTAAGGCAGCTGCTGTGTCTTGGGACGAACCCATACAGAGTTAATGTTTAATATTATTGTAAAAGCTTTTGCTGAAAGGTGTGGCATGAAAATGTGTAGAGGGAAAGCCGTGAAATATATCTCGCTTTTCTGATGTGCAGAAAAGCTCTGCTAAAGGTGAGGGTTTTAATGAAGCCTCCTTGTAGATTAAATTTCCTAAGAGCTTATCTGACTGTATAGCCACTGTATTAGCCCTTTGAACCCTGTACTCATTTACAGGAAGAGAGTGCTTACTCTAGGATAAGCAGAGTTTTCTCTTGATTCTCAAAATCATATATGTGGACGTGATCAGGGTTCTTAGCTGCATGTGGTCCAGAACAGAGAATTTCCTTTTTCCTTTTTCTATTTTTTAATATTACAACTGAAAGTTTTTGATATTGATTTCTTTGAAAAGGTTCACAGCAGCTTGAAAATAGACATAACGGTGTCACATTTATCCAATTTCCAAGTAGTGTGTGGTCAAAGCTGGTAAAACTTGGTTCGCGAATAACTAATGAAATGCTAAGGAGCAGATGCAGGGGGAATCAGTACCGCGGTGTGGAAAGCCTGCCAAAGAGCCAGATGCAGCCGATGGAAGAGCTTTGCTTCTTCTTCACTTTGGCATCTGGGTTCTGCAATGAACATGTCTCCCCAGCGTGCCCCATGGCACAGAGTCTATCGCTGCTCCCGTCACTTAGGACGAGGAAGAGAGATGGTTTCTCCGATTCCTCCCTTCGTGCTTATACTCTTGTCTCCCAGGGGAAGAAGCCTTCATCGATTTCTCATCCCCGGTGTCTTCTCATGCAAAAGGTGGGCTGCTGGGAATAAGGAGCTGTGGGGATGCCTCCGTTCCAAGGCTCCTGGGCCAGCGGGCAACCCAGTAAGTACCGTTCTATCTCGTCTTCCAAATAGTACTTCTTCCATTAATGGTGTGAAGACTAGCCAGATGAGAATTTCTCTTCAATGGTACATGTTTTTCAGGAATTCAGAAATGACATGAAATATTTATCAAATGAGCATTGCCCTTTGCTGAGGGACGCTGTGCTGACCAACAGGGGGCGATATCCTCTCCTGAAGCTCAGAGTCTAGCTAGCGGGACAGCAACCCCTCCCACCCCACCGTGCTCATTGCTGGGGGTGGTGGCAGAGCAAGGAGAGAGGCTACCTGAACAGCACATTCTTCTAGGTTTAGAATTCGCGGAATAGTTTGTTCTTAATAATGAACAGAGAGCTAGCATGTGATGAGTGGAGCTGGTAAAACCTTACCAATGTTAGTGGGAGGGCACAGACCCTGTGGTCTAGGGCATCAACTCGAGCTCGACAGATACTGGTGCAATCCCAGCTCCAGAGATCGCCAGCTGTCTGCTTGTGGACAAGCTACTACTTCCTTTTCTGAAGCTTGGGTTCCTCAGCTAGAAGATGGGGATATGCTCGTGGTGCTGGAAGGAATAAATGAGGTGATGCATGTGGAACATTCAGTAAAACACCTAGTGTTTAATAAATGGTGGCTGTAGTTACCTAGATTCCTGAGCCACTGTCTGGTAGAGCTAAGAAATTAGGGTTTCTTATACTTCTGGCCTGCAGTCACTCCTTTGATGCTTACAGGGACGCTGTGAAGTGGGCTGCCTTAGTGATGACAACACCAAGGCTCGAGGTAAGGATGTGCCTTGCTCAGGCTCGCATGTTGTAAATGAGGGGCCCCGAAATCAAACCAGACCCTCCCAGCCCCGCGCCTCTGTGCCTGGACATTCTAGCAGAGCGGAGGGAGCCACGTGAATGAGGAGGCTTCAATTTTTCCAAGTTTTCCTACAAACGTACAACACCATTATTTATCCCATTGTCCCTCAAGGAATTAAACCTTTTCAAAAGAGAATATTTTAAGTACATATAATAATTGAATGTTCACTATATCAAATTCATGGTCATTTTCATAATTAAAGGATTCATTTATATTAATAAAAATTAAAAAATCTATCCTGCTGCCAATATGCATTTTAAAATATACCGACCAAGTCTAGCACAAACAATGCCCCTTTTTTATTACAAAATCTTTGATTTACAAAATCATAAGCATGTAATTCTGTAACATAACAATATCACACTTAAGCATACCATATGGCATCTCAGGTGAAATGTTCGCATTAAACTATGAGTTATTATACCCGTATTATTACCCTAACAACCACACTCAGGTAGGCCTTCTGCTGGACCCCATATTTCAAAAGAGCTTACAAACTGGATCTGTGTTCAGTAGAAAAAAGTCTAATTATGTATTTACCATGGACAGCAAATCTGCATTGATTATATGAGGTTACTTTATATCAATTATGGATTATCAAAGCTCAAAATAACTTGGAAGGAAACAACAAATAAAAACCGTATTACAACACACGTTACAATAGAGTGAGAGTGCTGTTATCTACATCCCGTTGTTAGAGGAGCATTTGTGAAGCAGTGTCACCGAACTGCCCCGCACACTGTGTGAAGTATGCGGGAACAGCGGGACCCTAGGCGGAGCTAGACATGCCCAAGAACACACGCTAAGAACTTAGTGGCACTAACGACCTTGAGATTAGGGATGGGAAGATGGAGTGTATCGACATGTGCATGTAGGAAAATGGCTGGTAGTTTTAGGGAGATTTAACAAGCTAAATACATATGTATACACTTTAATTTTTGTTATTTTAAATATAGATCAAGAGACTTTGTATATGTTTTTAAAATAAGTTGCAGTTGCAGTTTCCACAATAAACAGCCTATCTCAAACAGTACGGGAACATGGACACAATGAGCCTCTTGAATTCAAAAAAGAAACTCGTCTAAAAGGGAGTATTAAAGATAAAGAACCATTAATTAAAGGGCTGTATGTCATATGCTGTGGAAAGATTTTTTTGCGCCTACAGCGAAGTCTCTCTCTTTTCTGCTTTCGGAGTGGTTAAGGTGCACGTCTTCCGTAAGCAGTACGGCTGCAGAGTTTCAGCTCATGGAGCCATAACTGCTGTCGTTGAGCTCTGCGCTCCGAGCACCGCTGCCAGGGGCTTCCTCTTGCTCTTTCCTTCAGAGCGATCTGCCTTGATAACAGCTCCCTCTGCTTCTCAACCTTGTCAGTCCCTTTAATTACTAAAAGAGTCTAATTTGCTTATTAAAATTTTGTCCCTTTTATTTAAAAACTTTAATCTCCTATTTGATCTAAAGCATTCATCTTCCTTCAGTTCAGATTAGCCTTGGGACTCCAGAAACTTGGAGAGTGTGAGTGTGTGTGAGTGTGAGTGTGTGGTGTGTGTATGTTGTGCAGTTTGCTCTGTCGTACACCTGTCCCTCTTCCCCGTTCTTACTGCTCTGGTGGAAGGGCAAGGACGAACAAGAGAACCAAGCCAATCCCCTTTAACTCCAGTGCTCAGAGTCTTGGTTGGTCGTAACGGCTGTTCCCATCCAAGCACGCTTCGTGTCTGACCCCTTCCCTTCCACTATTTCTTGCTTCTTCTCTGTGATGGATCGGCCGTCCACACGCTCGCTGTCTTGCATGAGTGGTGTGGGATGTTTGATGAGTTCTCCCAAAGGCTGGGCAGACTCTTACGCCTGAAAGTCTCCTGTGAGAGTCTTGGCCTCTTGCTTTCTTCCTCAGCTCTCATCTCGGACTGTCCACCTATGGGTGGCCTCTGTGGTGGCACCAGCCAGGAGCCTTTCATGGCTGTCTCCTCTTTCTTTTCAACACAATGCCTGCTGCCCTTGAGAATGTCCCTAGTGCTCTAGGGAAGATTGGCAACAACAGGGTGTCTCAAGTTCTGATTTCACCTGTCTCAGAATGTAGGATCACCTACCCTGAATGGAGCTCTGGTTCTGTGTAGTAAAGAACAATGTTAGAGACTGAAGTCTGAGTATCCAGATGCATCTGAGGTTGAGAGTTAGTGGTGGGCAAAAGTGCTGCTTTTCTCTTGGACACTTTTAGTGAGAGAGCTGAAAAAATGGTTCTTTTTAGGATCACGTGTTACATTATTTTTCCAAAGTAATTCAAACTTATTTCAAAAATTTATTTTACATAAATACTTTGAATTTATTTTCTCTACCATAGCCTACTTAGAATTTTCATATTTTAATTAAACCATAATTCTGTTTTTTTAGAAAAACACAATTCTTACATTCCTAACACACAATTTTAAATCATTTTTATTGATACAATGAGGGATATTTAAAAAAATTATAAGAGGGAATAATATACTAATATATAAATATATAATATATAATAAATGTATAAGTATATAATAAATATTTTATGATAATTTATGGATCAAATTAAAATTAATGATTTAAATATCATTAAACTCTGGGCTCTGACATCATGTATATGTTGTCCTAGCCCAGGATTTCTGAACTTTGTGGTAATCATGGAAAACATGGTGATTCACCCAGCAAATCCAGTGGGGTCGGCTTGATGGCAGAGGTGTCCTGAATAGCCATGTGGCTGTGCCTCATGGGGAGAGAGTGTCTGGGTGGGGACACTGTAATCCTGGCTGGATTTTTAAAAATTACATTGTATTGATTATGCTATTACAGTTGTCCTGGTTTTTTTTCCCTTTGTCTCCCTCCACCCAGTACTCCCCACAACCTCAGGCAATCTCCCCACTATTGTTCATGTCCATGGATCATGTGTGTAAGTTCTTTGGCTACTCCATTTCATGTACTGTACTTTACATCCCCATGACTATTCTGTAACTACCTATTTGTACTTCTAAATTCCCTCACCTCTTCACCCATAACTCTACACCTCCCTCCCATCTGGTAACCATAAAAATGCTCTCTGTGTCCATGATTCTGTCTCTGTTCTTGTTTGCTTATTTTCTTTTTAGGATTCAATTGTTGATAAATATGTATTTTTTTTGCCATTTTCTTGTTTGCAGTTTTGATCTTTTTCTTAAGTTCTTTTAACATTTCATAGAATATATTCTGGTTTCTCTTCAGATAGTAAAAATCTTTCACCTTTTACATTTCTTAGAATAATGGGTTGGTGATGATAAACTCCTTCAGTCTTTTATTGTCTGGGAAACTCATTATCTACCCTTTGATTTTAAATGACACCTTTGCTGGGTAGAGTAATCTTGGCTGTAGATCCCTGCTTCTCATGACTTTGAACATTTCTTGCCAGTCCTTTCTAGCCTGCAAAGTTTCTTTTGAGAAATCAGCTGATAGTCTTATGGGAATTCCTCTGTAGGTAACTAGCTTCTTTTCCCTTGCTGCTTTTAAGATTCTCTTTTTATCTTTAACCTTTGGCATTTTAACTATGACATATCTTGGAGTGGGCCTCTTTGCATTCATTTTGTTTGGGACTCTCTATGCTTCTTGGACTTGCATGTTTATTTCCTTCCTCAAATTAGAGAAGTTTTCTTTCACTATTTTTTCAAATAGATTTCCAATTTCTTACTCTTTCTCTTCTCCTTCTGGCACCCCTATGATGTGAATGTTGGGACATTAGAAGTTGTCCCAGAGGCTGCTTATACTATCCTCATTTTTTTTTATTCTTTTTTGTTCTTGTTGTTCTGATTGGTTGTTTTTTGCTTCCTTTATGTTCCAAATCATTGATTTGATTCTCTGCTTCATCCACTCTACTGTTGTTTCCCTGTAAATGTTCTTTATTTGAATTAGTATATCCTTTCAGTTCTGACTGGATCTTTTTTATGCTGTTGAGGTCCTCACTAAGTTCTTTGAGTATCCTTATAACCAGTGTTTTGAACTCTGCCTCTGATAGATTGCTTACCTCTATTTCATTTAGCTCTTTCTGGAGTTTTGATCTGTTCTTTCTTTTAGGCCATGTTTTTTGTCTCCTTGTTTTGGTAGCCTCCTTGTGTTTGTTTCTATGTATTAGGTAGACCTACTATGACTCCTTTCCTTGGTAGTATGGCCTCACGTAGTAGGTGTACTATAGGGTCCAGTGGCACAGCCTCCCCTATCACCCAAACTGAGTACTCCAGGTATACCCTTTGTGCGGGCTGAGTACAGTCTTTTCTTGTAGTTGCTGTTGGCAGATCAATGGGAGGGATTTACCCAGGCCAGTCAGCTACAAGGACTGGCAGTGACCACTGACCACCAACCTTCACATTTTGTAGCAGACCAGCTGTGCAGGGGCAGGGTGGTGGTGCTCCAATGTGGTCTGTATTTGTCCACGGGGTGCATAGACTCTAGGCTGTCCTGGGTGGTACAGGCCAAGGTCAGCTCCCACCTATGCTTTGCCCGGGGCCACTCTGCCTGAGCTATAAAGCAATCTGAGGTGGCTGCTACTTGTGCTGGGCTTAGAGATCCCCAGCCAAGCCTGGGGAAGCCAAGCTGTGAATCTGGCTTGGCTACTGCTAATGCTGTACCTGGGGCTCACTGAGGCCAGCTATTGCTCATTTGACAGGATTTAGGAAGTTGTGAAGCATGAGCAAAGACCAGCCATTCCTATGGAAAAGCAGCTTGGGTGCACCCATAAGTTGGGTGGGGCAGAGTCTCTGGGATCTCTCAGGCATGCCAAATGGTGTTAGCCAGGTTGATGGAATCTCAGGTATGGTACCAACTTGCCAGCTCTGTGGGGGGAGGGTTTAGAAAAGGGACAATGGCCTCTGTTCACCTTGATGCCAGATATTTCAGTTCCTCCCTGTATGCCTCTGGTGGCTTTCAAGCTACTACCCTGGAGCTGGAGCTCAGAGGGAGGAGTTTGAGAAGCTGAGTCCATGTGTGGGTTCTTTAAGAGGAAGTGCTTTGGGCTCCAGAAGTTTCTTCCACTGACTCAATCCCCACCAGTTTTTGCAGCCAGAAGTTGTGGAGACTTATATTCCTGTCAATGGAACCCTGGGATGGGGGACCTGGTATGGGGCTGGGACTCCTCACTCCCGAGATAGCCCTTCTGAATTTTTTTGACCACACATGAGCGATAGACAAGCCCATTCTGTGTCTGTGTCCCTCCTACCAGTCTGCATGAATGTAGTTTCTTTAATTCTGTAGTTGTCAGATTTCCATTCAACTTGATTTCTGATGGTTCTGACTGACAGTTGTTCTATATTTTAGTTGTAGTTTTGATGTGGTTCTGCAAAGAAGGGAGCCATGTCTGTTTGTGCCGCCATCTTGACTAGAAGTCCTCCAGGCTGGATTTTCACTCTATGGTTGAGAGTCCACAGTTAAGACCAAGGGTGGGGATGTGAAATACTCTTTCAATCTTGGTTGGTTGAATCTGTGGATGTGAAACTGGCAGACATAAAAGGCCCACTGTATTTATTGAAAAAAGTCCTCATGTAAGTGGACCAGAGAAGTTCAATCCCATGTTGTTTAATGGTCAACTGTATATGCAGAGTTCTTCAGTCTGAAGGGACTAACGCACTTACTCTAGGGCAGCCAAAGGCAGCTTGGTATGGTGATAAAAGCCCATTATTGTAGGTAGACAGATGATGTCCTATGAATCATGGCTCTGCCACTTGCTTGAATACTTTGCCTTTCTGAGCCTCAATTTTTATCATTTCTATTATGTAAATTGGTAAGAGGCTTTAAAAAAACTTTTTAGAATTGTTATAAAAGTTACAGAAAATATACATAAGTAAATCATCTAGTATTTAGATGGCATACTTGCTTTATATGAGCCTAAAACCCTATGACCCAAACTCTAGGTAACTTATTGTAAGGAAAAGTCCAGAAGCTGTGTTCTCACTGGCTCAGGACTATGTTCTAGGTTTTGTCTCTTATCCTGTCTAAATCCCCTGTATTCTGCCTCTTTTACTTCATATCCAATTCTTTCACCCTCTCTGGCTAACTATAGACTAGTCATTGGATATTCTCCAGGGAATATTGTTGTGTTCCTGAGCATTCTTGCCATGCTCCTAAGGTACACTTTCAGAATATGCACCCTCTCCTCATTAAATCCCCACACTATTTCTACGCACACAATCCTTGGACAAGAGATGTCTGACTCCTGTGCCAGAGCTCTGAAACCTCCATCTCCAGTCTGTGCCCAGGGTCCTGGGCCATCAACTGTCCAGTTGTGGGAGAAAGGAGAGAGAGAAAGCAAATATCCAGTGCCATGTAGTAGCTTTCATAAATCATTGTGATTGCTCCTCTTAAAATGTATATATAGACCAGAATGTCAATTTATTATTTTACAATGGGAGCTGCCCTTCAAGTGGTTTATTTTTGTGTTCATTATCCTATTATTAAGATATTTGAGAAACTGAATTTGTATTCAAAATGCTGCTTGCTGAGCAGAGAATTAAGTAAAGGCTGGATTATGGCCAAACTGAGGAGGAAAGAATCACTCTCTGTAGGTTCCCTTGCTAATCCCACCATTAGCTCAGGGCTGAGAATGCATTAGACAATTGTTAAGGACTGACTCAATAGATGGCCTATTCCTCTGTAAGTTTAGGCCACACAGAGTGGGCATGCAAGTGGTCAACCGTGCAACCCAGGGGGCTGCAGCTGGAGGGATGCTTGATGGTGTGACACAGGAAGTGTTTTAGTCAGTCAACGACTTCTGCACAGTGGGGGAGACTTTTTCTTTTGTACATAGCCTGGTAGCCTGTCAGAAAAGCCAGGGTGGTCCACATAATCTCCCTCACCACTGGAACACAAAGGAGAGTTGATGGAGTGCAGAAAGGGAATGTGGAGAGAGAGGAGCCGCTTTGCGATAAAGGGCAGCAAGCATCTTTGGCAGCAGCATATCAAGACAGGGAACCTGCTTGAGTTCCAGCATGTGTCGGGGTGTCTAGGGCTAATTAAAAACAGCAGTAACAAGAATGATAGCAGAACTGCATTTTTGATAGCTCAGTTCTCTCTTTCTAGTATTATCAATGTTTGTGCTCTCGTGCCCTTTTACTTATGTTTTGCTAACCCCCAACGAGGCTCAATCTGACTGTATCATTTTTGCTCCTGCATCCCAAACAGCCGAGGCAATCGTGTAGCTGTGTGAATTGATGTCACTGTAAATGTGTCATTTCCCACTCGAATGGGCACTTCTGAAACAATATTTTTATCCTTCCAGATCCACTCTGTCTTTCTCTTTCCCCACAGTGTGCACGACCCTCTCCTATTGCTCTATGGTTCTATCAGTCATACCTACTTGCCTGGAGCCTCTCATGAAGAGGGAGCTCTTTTCCTTTTCAAGACGAATCCCTGGCTTTCTCCTCCCTTTCCATTGTTTTTCTTTAAATTGATCTATCAATCTCTTGATCTATTGATCTATTGACCTATCATTTATTTGTTAAAGAAATCCTCCTGGCATCTTCCTCATGGACCATAAATTAACTGAAATCTTTAATCTGATAAACAAAACAAATAGCAAAAACTTTCCTTTACTTCCCTTCTTCCCCCTTGCTTCTGCCAACTTTCTTTTGTGTTCTATTACAACTGAGTTCCAGAAAGAACAGCTACCACAATGTTAATTTTCTAGCTTTCCAAACCACTGCAGCAGGCTCTTGCTTTCGTTATTTCGTGGAAATTAATTCTTCAAAGTTTCCAAGAATTTCCTTTTTCCTAAAGTCAGTGGAATTTTTTTCTTTTATTTTTCTTATTGACTTATGGAAATATCTAAAACTATGATCATCCCTTTGGGAAATCTTTGTTTTTTACAGAGGGAGGAATAGAGAGGGGGGCTGCTGGTGAGAATGGGGTAGTTGAGACCTGATTATGGTGTATATTATTACATATTTATTTATTCACAGGGGACTGAAATTATCCTTCCAGAAAGTTGTGAACCCACTCTGGATGACTCTTGTGGTTTCTCTACTCCCTGTTGTCCCATTTCAGGCTCCGTGGATGACAGGTTTTCCCTAGCTGACTCCCTAAATGTGGTGCCCTCGAGATTTGCTTTTTGTCCTGTTTTCTCTTTACGTGCCCCCAAAAGGTCTCATCCACTCATGATGGCTTCAGCATTAACCACAGGCTATCAGTTTCTAAGTCTGCATCTTCAGCTCCCACCTCTCTCCTGAACTCTAGGCCCCAATATTTAATTGATTGTTAGAGCTTTCCCCATGACAGTCCCATTGGCATCTTAAATTCGATATGCTCTAAACTCAACTTATCTCTCTCACTTGTCTGAAAACCACCTTGATCCTGCATCGACAAGGTCAGAAACTTGGGAATAAATCTTTGCTTTTCCCTCTCTCCTACCCTAACTTTTCCACTTAGTCAGAATCTGACCAGTCCCCACGCTGTTTGCTATAGCTCAGTTACCACTAACTCAATTCAGGCCTTTGTCCTTGAGTGTCTCTGACAAGACCCCAAAGAAAGAGCTTTGTGCATTGTATTTATTATTTTCATTATGAATATAAATTATTAATATTACGACCTCATTAATTACAGATATTGTTTTAAAGACCTAAGGTTTTTCCACAGGGCTTTTGATGAGCACAGTGATTACTGGAACATATCATAATGAAGACTCTTAACCAAGGAGATTTATGACCAAATTTTGATTACGTTGGTTGGGAGGCCAAGGAAAACACAAGGGATGGGAATAGTGAAATGAGCCTAAATCCCCATGTTAAGCAACAGCTCCAATCCTCTTTTCCTCTTAATAGTTTATCAGCACAGACAACATGTTAGGAGGCTGTTATAGGCCTGAATTTCTGCCTCTTGAATGCCCCACAGCAGATGAGCACTCTAGTAGCTAAGTGACAGTTCCCACTCAAGGTAAGAAGAGAAATCGAGAAAGCAAAATAATTCACAAACTAGGCAA
>PVKM010017377.1:0-25970 GCA_004027735.1 Carollia perspicillata
AAAAATTTTATTTCTTTTTTAGAGAGAGGGGCAAGAAGGGAGGAAGAGAGAAACATTGATGTCTGGGAGAAACATCAATTGGCTTCTTCTGGCATGCCCCAACTGGGGACCTGGCCCCCAACCCAGGGATGTGTCTGGGCAGGGGACTGAACCAACAACCCTTCAGCTCACAGGCCAGTACTCAAGTCTACTGAGCTACATGAGCCAGGGTAGTAAGGGAGCTTTTAAAACAAGTAAAGATCCCTGGCTGGTATAGCTCAGTGGATTGAGCACGGGCCTGTGAACCAAAGGGTTGCCAGTTCAATCCCCAGTCAGGGCACATGCCTGGGCTGTGGGCCAGGTGCCCAGTAGGGAATTTGTGAGAGGCAGCCACACCCCGATGTTTCTCACCCTCTGTTTCTCCTCCCCTTCCCCTCTCTTTAAAAATAAATAAATAAAATCTTTAAAAAATAAAAATCATAAATTAAAAAAAAGGAAAGTTGCTTATATTTTAGTCAGAACAGATACCTAGAAAATGCTTATCTGGATGTACTCAAGATACAGTTGATTTCTATTTTAAAATTTTTTTGGTTGTGTCTGGCTGTCTCTTTAATGAAATCTAAGGAGTCAAAGTTTTCAAAAGTTTGTTTTAAAAGAAAATCAGCAGATGTTGCCTTTTCCATTGATGAAAGGAATTGAGACCTATTTTCCTGATTCCCAGAGTTTTGTGTAGTGAATATAAAAATTCATTTTGGAGGGGCATATAACAATCTCTGGGTAACTAAATTTGTTTGAAAGCTTTGGGAAACTCCAGACAAGTAGTTGGATAGTCACCTAGGAAGGCAGCAGGACTAGGGGCTCTTACTAATTGATGCAGGAAACCTGAAGCTCCTGTAGATCACATTTAGAGCTCAAAAGGTTAGATCTTTTTTTGTTTTTTAAAAGATTTTATCTTTATTTTTAAACAGAGTGGAAGGGAGGGAGAAAGAGAGGAAAACATCAATGTGGGGTTGCCCCTCGCATACCCCCTCAGAGGACCTGGCCGGAAGCTCAGGCATGTGCCCTGATCTGGGGAATTGAACCTGTGACCCTTTGATTCACAGAACGGCACTCAGTCCACTGAGCCACACCAGCCAGGGCTAGATCTTTCTAATTTGCATTTATTCTGCACTGAAGCAAAACTAGGATTCACCCTTTCTCTTTGACTCATCTTTAAAGCTGTATGTTTTCTCTATGGGCTTCTTTTATTCTTCAAGACCATGTATTTTTTTTTAAACTTAATTTTAAAAATAACTACCTGTAAGCTAGTATGCCGTATTTGTGTGTATGTGTGGGCCTAGCAGGTCTGTTGTGGTATGGTAGGTTTGGGATAAAAATTATATGGTATGTTACATAGCATTTAAAAAATATAAGTATAAATTTTCTTGCTCCTTGTAGTTTTTTCCGGTTAAGGTATGAGCAATTAAGACCTGCAGTATATTCAGGAATTTATGGGTTTTTCAAGCCATGTGTGGATTTATAAAAAGGTTTTTTTTAAATTTGGAGACTTGGGAAGAGTCTGAGATAGGACACCAGAACTAGGTTCTGTCATGCTATACGTATTTATTATCTTTTTATCTTCCAGAAATCAGGTATATGATTGCATTTTCTCTCTGTTCCTTACCATTCTTATTTGTAAAGTGAGGGAATAGAGACTACATACTTCCCCAGGTCCTTTTTTCCCTGAAGTTCTATGACAGTGATTTATTGACAATTTTAGAGATCATTTACTATATTGGTGATTCACTGTACCACCCCATCATTGCAGAGGTGACATTTTTATTAACAACTCAAAGATTATAGAGACATAAATAAATGTGAATTTCTAGATTTTACCAATTACGTTACAGGTCATTAATGAGTCTTTGAGATCTTTTGACCCATACTTTGCTCAGCTTGGGGTTTTGACTAAGCACTGTTTCTCTTTCATTCTAGTGTTCCTGTTAGGGTTCTACTATTGTATGTGGGAACACAGTGCTAGTTATTGAATGTTTTAACATAGCATGTCAGAAAATTTGTAGAACTACAAGCATGCCATTTTCTTACAGTACCCAAGAGAAAATAACTACATGTACATTGGACCACTTAAGACTAAGGAAGGTAAATTTTCATGGGGATATAAGTAGAAAGGGAGATTTTAGAATTTGTTGTCTCAAGGTTTACTCACGTGTGGGGTTTAGGCTGGGGCCTATAGATAAAAACTAGCGTGTTAAGGTGAAACACTAGAAATTATTCCTCCTTACTATTTAAAAAAATCTGCTTCATGAAGTAGGGGAGCCAGAGATCAAATTTCAGTACTGGGGTACTTGGAAAATAGTGTTGTTAGTCCATTTGTAAGGGGAAACTGTAGACTTTCTGTTAGCTTTTAAGCCTGTTACTGGATTTAATAGAGATTTTTATTATACTGGTTACATAAAGCAGAAAGAAAGACAACTTGTAAAAATTTTTCATTTATTAGTCATCTGAAACAAGGAAAGGAATAGACTTGATGAGCACATATATCTTATTTTCCTGATTAAAAAGCTACCTATGTGGAAGTTGCTGTTCCTGTTATGCATTTTGAATATTGGTCTTGTATGTCATAAAGTAACAATTTGTTTCTTTGGCATGGTAGAATCTTTAAGACATAATGTTGGTTGACTTTTTTCCTAATATTCTGAGGTATAATAATATATTCCTGATATAAAATATTATTTTATAAATTTATGTTGCTATTTGACTAATAATACTATAAGTTCCTATTCTTCCTTTTCCTCAAGTCTTTAAATATTATTTTTGCACAAGTACAAAGGAGAGAAAATAAGCGATAGAGCACGATGTTACAAGCCTGTACCTTGAAAATCCCAGTAATTTTATCATTTGGGATCTTTCCAGCTGACGTTTGGAATATATAACAATATGCGAGGTCTGTCCAGAAAAAGTCCACCCATTGTTGATATAACAAGAATGGTTTTCTTGATATTGATGTAACCTGGCAGCCAAGGAGAGTGGGCTGGAATATGCATGTGTGAACAATGATGACTTCACTATACTAGTCAGTGGGGGCAGTAGATGCCATTGAGTGAGCATGTGTGCTGTGTGGCCATCACCTTCAAAATGCCTGAGGGAGTAGAGCAATGAATCTGCATCAGATTTTGCATTAAGCTTGAACATTCTTCCACGGGAGCTATTCTGATGATTCAGAAGGCCGAAGCTATGGGCAGCTGGTGATTGGCAGCTTCTTCATGACAGTGTGCCCACCCATGCATCACGTCTGGTGCAGAGTTTTTTGGCAAAATATCAAATCACCCAGGTGACTCAGACCCCCTGCGGCCCAGATTTGGTGCCCTGCAGCTTCTGGCTTTTCCCAAAAATAAAATTACCTTTGAATGGTAAGAGATTCAGGAAAATACAGAGGGGCAGCCGATGGTGATTAGGAGAACTGTGTGAGGTCCCAAGGTGTCTACTTTGAAGAGGACTGAGGCATCGTTGTCCTGTATACAATGTTTCTTATATCTTCTTCAATAAATGTCTCTATTTTTCATATTACATGGCTGGATACCTTCTGGACAGACCTCATATAGTTACTTTTAAATACATGGTCTACTTCACTGAACTTTTGGTTATGGCCTTCTGGCACACTTCCTAAAATCACCCTTGTAAAGATTGCTGCCATTAGAGAACCTGGCTACAAACGCTATCTGGCTTGTTTCGGAGCATCAGGTAAGCTGAAATTCCCAGCTGCTTGACTGTTTTGTCTCACAACTGAAAAAAATCTCAAGATCTGTCATCTTTAAAACTCTACTGACTCTACTCTATGTGTCTTCAGTGTGTAACACTGATTTCCCCCTAAGTATCTCTTCAGTCTGCCTTCTATCTTCATGACTACTCTTCTAATCTGTGATACCATCATCTCTCACTTGGGCAACTGCCATAACCTACCTGGTATCCCTGCAACCACTCTTATCCCAAATATAATTCTAATGAATTATATTGGCTAATCTTTTTTCAGTTTCAGTATACCATGTTTCCTCCTGTATCTTTGCATATACTCTGTACTCTGCCGGGAATCGTTTTTCTTCCCTTCTTGCCAAGCTGTCTCTGCCTAATAACTCTCTTAAGCTCAACCATAACTTCATCAGGACAGCTCTTCTTTATCTGCCAACGTAAATCAGATGTTTACATACCTCATATCACCCTTATTTTTCCTTCTTATAGCTTGCAGAAATACAGTTATCTGATTGTTTGATTAATTCTTGTCTCATTTATTGGACTAAAAACTGCATGAAGGCAGGAATTTGAACCTCTTCTTAAAGCGTTATTCCCAGGACCTATCACTGTGCACTGTATACAGTAGATGTTTCTTAAAAAATAGAGGGTTTTAAAACTCCAGGTAGACTGTTCTAAGCTGAAAGTGACTTTCTCTTTTGTGCTGAGTACCATATTAGACTTGAAGGAGAAATGATGGAAGAATATGCAACACTGGCTTTGTCAAACTCATTAATTACTTTGTATTTTAAAAGATGTTAATGATAATAGATTTGGAAAGGAAAACAATATGTGATATTTGAAGAATAAAAATCTTCAAACTACCAGTTCTGTAGAATGCTACAATTAATTTTAAACAACACTTACTGTCGTCTTGTGTCATGAAAATAAAATATCAAAATTTGTGTATGCAAAGAACATGTCAAGTGTTGGCAGTAAATACTGGTATGTGCCTGTGAAATATACATAATAATTGCATTATTTTAAAGTGATCTAGAAAATAGTTCCAATTTATGTTTGAATTTCAAGCTGATGAAAATTCCTTCTCCGTATCTTTTGGATACTATGTAATAGCAGCAGTATTTTAGTTCTACCTGCTAAATTTGAGGACACTAAAAAACAAAGCAAAACAACTTTCCTTTTGCTTATGTGGCATTAGTTTAACTTTTCTTCAGTTACAGAATAATGAAATGTTTTAGTCTTATAGGAAATGAATGTATTGTTATATTTGCAGCTTTATATCTTTTTTGGCTGTCCTATTTATGGGTTTTTAATTTTGGGGGGTGGTAGTGAATTCTTTTTCTAGGATAGTTGCAGAGAATTTTTTTCCCCACTGAAAGTAATTTGAGATTTGTTATATCCTCTGCTTTTATTCTCTCTCTCTCTATTTTTTTTGCATTTTTGTAAATACCTTTACTGTCTGGCTTAATAGAAGATAGTTGGATTTTATATCTGCTTCTGCATTTAATTTGTTGCAGTATCTTCTGTTTTTATTTTTAAACATGTTGTACCTATTCACAAAATAATTTGATAAAGACTTATTTTTGTGAAGTTTCTTTCTACTCCTGTATGTTTTTCAAATTTTCTATATATTAAGAAATAGTTTCTAGGTCTTTGTCCAACAGAAAACTCCCACAGTTTTAGGATAAATGTGAAGATTAGTAGCAGTTAAGCTCTTAATGATGTTACTATTGTTCTTCAATATTTTCCAAATGGTGAGTGATTAAAACATCCTTTGTGATGTGTTCTGTGATACTCTGTCTTCCACTGAAATTGAGCTTAATTGAAAAGTTCTCATGAATTGTATATATACACCTCACTCTAAACATACTCATACTTTCCATTAAATGCTTCTTTGAAGCATAAGTTTGCTGTTGCTGGGGTTCTTAAGGATATATTTCTCTGTGGGAGTATCTTTTGAAGGAGACTTAAATGATCATGCCTTATAAGGCAGTAGGATAACTGCTCCTGTTCCTATTTGACGAGAGGCCATTTGTCAGAATATTAAATATATGATGTGGAAGATCAAAACATAGAAAAGGAACTCAAGATTTCATCTGGTATAGTTCTCTGCTTTATGAATGTAAGATACTATTACTCATTTTATGGTTAAAACATATGGCCTAGAGATGGTAAGTGATTTGCCCAAGAGTGATAGCTGTAGTTGGTGGTTGAGGTGATATAAACCATTTGCAAGCTGGATTTTAAGCAGTATATGCTCCATGCTAATTAGGCAAGACTGTTGACCTGAAGAAAGCATTCTCTTCTAAATTTCTCTTTACAAATGAAATAACATTGCCTCCTTTTGGATATGGCATGATTCTTTATCATTTCTTAAGTGAAGACAGTTTTCCAGATATTAATATAGTCAAAGAGGTTTGATAGTATTATTTGACAAAATAATATGTCTAGATCCCATTTTAGGTCAGTAGTGCTGATGTAATTTGAACTCACTTTTTTTTTTTGCTAGATCATTTTTAGTTTTCATTTTGGCTTCCTACATTTTAAAATGTTAGCATACTATTTTTCTTCCTCTGCATGTGTGTGTGTATGTGCATCACTTTTATTACCGTCTAATAAAGGAAACGCATGTTATCAAGTAAACATAAAAGTATTATTTCAAATTGTGATGAGCTTAATACAGGGAAAATAGAGGATCCTATGAGGGATCTTAGGGTTGAATGTTTTGCAATCTTGCTTTTACTTATCATGAACAGTTTTTCCTGTTCTTATACATGTTAATTTTAAATTATAGCATGATATTTTATTTCATGTACGTGCCATAATTTGTTAAGTCAGTCATCCATTGATGCCCTTTAAATTATTTTTAGATTTTTTTCACTCCAAACAGGGCTACTGTGAACATCTTTGTACAGATATCTTTGTGTGTTTGTTCACCTAGATCCTTGGGATAAACATGAAGAATTAGAATGCCCACAAAAAGAACTGAATGTGAATGGTCATGGCATTATTCATAATCACCAAAAGCTGGAAACAGCTTTTGAAATGAAATGTCCATCAGCTCATGAATGGATAAACAAAATCTAGTACTGTGTATTTTATACAATGGGATACTACCTAGCAATAAAAAGAAACAAACTACTCATACATATAACAAAATAGATGAACCACAAAAAACATTATGTAAACAAAGTCAGATACATAAGAGTACATATTATATGACTTCATTATATGAGATTTATAAAAAAGGCAAAACTGGAGAGCTAGAGAGCAGACAGGTGGTGGGCTAGGGAGTGGGAGTGGAAATTGACTGCAGATGCACATGATGGAACTTTTGGGATGACAGAAGTGTTCTAAAACGATTGTTGTAAAGGCTACACAACTGTATGAATTTACTGAAGCTTACTGAACTGTACACTTAAAATGGTTGAGTTTTGTAGTGTTTAAATTATACCTCAGTAAAATCATTTAAAAGAAAATCTTGACTGTTTTTATTTATTGCAGTAAGATAATGAAGAGTCTTAAACATATGACTAATGTTAAAAAGAACTAAAGATGTAATGAATGAATATTAAGTAGTGATTCCTTTAACACTTGAAATAAATTAATAGGTGGGGAGTATAGCCAGTTGAAAGAAGGCATCTCCACTTTCCTGCAGGTCCCAGAGCAAGGAAATTCAGCTATCAAAACAACCTCGCCTGCCTTTGAGAATCACTTTTCTGTGTGATGTACTTCCCTTGACAAGGCTCCTGCTTTCTCTCTCTCTCTCTCTTTTGAATTTATTGATAGATTTTATAGCAAGAGAGGAAGGGGGAGAGAAACATTTTTCAAAAGTTTTTCATCTTTACTATTTTTTATGGTTTTTTAAAAAGCTGATTTGAGAGAGAGGGAGAGGAGGGGAGAAAGAGAAACATGGATTTGTTGTTCCATTTATTTATGCATTTGTTGGTTTCTTGTATATGTCCTGGTCAGGAATTGAACCCACAACCTTGGAGTATCGAGACAATGCTATATCTAACTGAGCTACCTGGCCAGGGCTTTGTTAAGAATTTTTATGTCTATGTTCATGAAAGATAGTATTCTCCATGTGTGCATGTGTGTGTGTCTGTTTCCAGTGTAATTTCTTTGTCAAGTTTTTCGTATCAGGATAATTAATATTGGCCTCAAAATGAGCTGGGAAATGTTCCCTCTTTATTTTTTTGAAAGATTTTCTGTAAGATTGGTATTTATTCCTAAATGCTTGGTCAGATTTACCAGTGAAGAATTCTGGCTCTGGAGTTTTCTTTATGGGAAGGTTTCTGATTTTGAATTTAATTTCTTTAATAGATGGAAGTCTATTAAAGGTTTTTATTTCTTCTTGAGTCAGTTTTAACAACTTGTATTTTTAAAGAATTTGTCTATTTCATAAAAGTTGTTGAATTTATTGGAATAAAGTTGTTCATAATATTCTCTGATTGTCTTTTTAATGTGTGCAGGGTCTGTAGTGATGTGCCCTTTTGCTCTTGATATTAGTAATTTTTTGTACATATTATTTTTGTTTTTTTCTTCATCAGTCTTAGAAGAAGTTTATCCATTTTTACTGATGTTTTTAAAATCAGCTTGTAGGTTTATTGATATTCTGTGTTGTTTCCTGTTATATGTTTTGTTCACTCCTGTTCTCGGTGTTACTGTTTCTTTCCTCCACTAAAGAGATTTTCATCGTCAGCAGTATTGACATTTTGGGCCATATAATTTTGCTTTGATCATAAGATGTTTACAAGCATTGCTGGCTTCTCCTTACAAAATGCCAGCAGTATCTACCTAGTTGTGCTAACCAAAAATGTCTCTAGACATAACTAAATGTATTCTGATGCACAAAATAGCCCATAGTTGAGAATCATTGCTCTTCTTTTGGTTCAGTTTGTTTCTTTTTTCGGCTTCTAAAGGTGGAATCTCTGATAACTGGTTTTGGGATCCCTCCCCATTAACATAAGGATTTAAAGCTAAACATTTTTCTGCAAGCACTGATTTAGCTACATCCAATAAATTTTGATATGTTATGTTTTTATTATTTTTCAGTTCAGGATATTTTCTAATTTCTTTGTGATTCATCTTTTGATTTGTGACACATCTTCCAAATAGTGATTTTTTTCTAGTTATGTTACTGTTATTGATTTCTAATTTAATTCCATTGTGCTTAGAAAACTTACTCTGTGTGACTTTTGTACTCATAAATTTATTGAAAATTGTACTTTATAAGGTGCATAACTTAGGGATATTTATGTAGTTTACTGAAGGACTTGTCAGAGACTTAAATTAGGGTGTTCGCTATAATTGAAAAGGAATTGATTTTTACAGAATTCAGTTTATATGTAATTTCATTTTTTTCTGTTTATTGAAAATGTGCATATGGAAAAGTGCACAAGTCTTAAGTATATAGTTTGATGAGTTTTCACAAAGGTGAAGAAATAAAATATTACAGACTCTTCTTAGAAATCCTTCTCTTGACTCTTTTTGGTCACTGCCTTCCCCACCCTGAGGTAACTTAACCACTATTCTGACTTTTGATACCATAAGTTAGTTTTGTCAGTTTTGAACTTTATATGAATATAGTTACACAGTATGTATTTTTGTGTCTGTTTTTCATTCAACATTCTTTTGAAATTATGAAGATTCATCCATGTTATTGCATTATAATTCATTCTCAGTGCTCTATAGTATTACATTATATGAATATTTCAGTTCATTCTACTGTTATTGGATATTGAGTTATTTCAGTTTGGGCTAGTGAAAAAAGTGAGCATTCTTTTGCATATCTTTTGGTGAACATATATGCATATATTAGTTTGGAATATGCCTGTAAGCGGAAATGCTTAGTTGTAAGTTATGTATATATTCAGCTTTGATATGGATGTTTTAAGGAAAAATTTATTGATTGTAGTTTTTGCTACGCATCCTGTTAGGCACTTGTTTTTTGGGGGCGGTTCTTAGTTATTGTGGTGGTGATGTGTTTTTGTCATTGTTAAAGAAGAAGCAATAAATTTCACCCTGGGCTGGCAGCACATACCGAGGTTGTGGGTTTGATACCCCAATCAGTGCGAGTGTAGGAGGCAACTAATCGATATTCCTCTCTCACACTGATGTTTTTTTCTCTCCCTTCTTCTTTTTCTAAAATCAGTAAACATTTTTTAAAACGAATCAATAAATTTCTTATGATGCTTTTTTCCCTAAAAGTCTGCAATATTCAAGTTTTACTGCCTTTGATGATTTTTTAAAAACGTATACCTTTTGGTGATAGCCAGAGGGAAAGGGGCGTTGGGGCTGGGTGGAGGTGGGCAAAGACGGGGGCTGGGGGCAGAAGGAGACCTGGTTTGGGGCAATGGGCTCACGATGCCATGTGCATATATTCTACTGAGTTGTATACTTGAAACCTGTGTGGTTTTGTGCACCAGTATCACTCCAATAAATTCAGTTTAAAAAATATGTACTTTTGATGGACACATGTACAAAGCTACCTTTTTGAAAGAATTACTTTACTGGCAATAAGTGTGATTTTCTTCTGTTACAGTGTTCTTCAAACTTTATTGACTATATTACACCACTAGCAGTTAAAAATATTTTGTATTTCCAATATATGTATATATATTTATAATCATACATGTATTACTGTACTAATATTTTATAAATACATGATAAAGCTTTGGAAGAATAATAAATTTAAATAGAAGTTTTACTATTCTCCTAGTTATTTTTAACCTTCAGGTATATACGTCACAGACCCTTTCTCTAGTGTAGGTGAAGATTTCTGCTTTTCTTGCTTTCTGAGTATGTATATATGAAGTAAAAGCTTTAGAACACAGGAGATACTCATTTAGCTTTACAAAATGTATGCTTTTCATTTTGTGGAGGACTGCATCCATTAGGCACTTTAGGATTAGGAAGTAAGTGAAACAAAAATGTTAATGAATTGGGAATTGGGTCATTAATTCCACAAAAATAGAGGTCTTTTCTTTTTCTAGAAGTGAATGTTAATTGCAGGAATGGGAGCTTTTATTTTCCTTCCATGGTGGCACTACTCTTAACTATTTTGTACAGTTTCACCTCCATGCTTCTTTACATTGGCTGCCACCAAACTACATCTGAAAGAATTAAAAGTTCATATATTATAGCTGCGCTGTAGTCAATGAAAAGTCATGAATCTGATTGAGATTAATGACTCCCCATCAAACAGGGAGTGCGCTAGCATGTCTCGTATAGAGGGATGTTGTTGGTGAAAAAGATCACCTGTGATTCCATGATGAAATGGTAGAAATATCCTTCTCTCTGTCCTTTGAAGATGCCGAGCAATCGGAGTAAGGAAAGAAAGACAGTTCATTAGTGTTGGCTCTCAGAGGTGTATTTTATGTGCAGAAGAAGAGTGGGTTAACTGGATGGATTATTCAGAACATCTCAGTCTTACAGGGAAATGATCGCAATTGGATATTTCAGTGGCACATGACTGGAAGGGCTTGGTTGGACACACAGGCTCAGAAGAGCAAAGTTGTTTCTCAGTGTGCTAGTACGTGATCAGTTCAATTACTCATTTGGTGCCAGCCCTACGTGGATTATTATTTTCTCTGTGTACACACAGTTAAGCATCTTTCTGTCATACCCTAAATCTTTCTTGCACTGCCCTCATAGCTGGCTAAATAATGAAAATACCAATCTTCTCTTTCAGTTTCATTTTTCATCATTGTGGTTGTTTGTTTATTTCCAGGTATTATTCAGAACCTCTCAATTTGTCCCACATAGGGTACTTAATAATACTTATTTAAAATAATAAGAATATTTGCAGTGGCTAACATTTACCAAGTACTTATTACATGCTGGATGCTTTTACATATTTTTCTCTCAATTCTCACAGTAACCCAGCCAAGGCATGTGATTTTATTCCAGTTTTACAAATGAAGAAACTGTTAATCAGAGAAGTTAGAATTTGTCCAAAGTTACACAGTTAGTGTAAGAGAGTTAATATTTAAATTCAGGATTTTTCTCTCTAACACCATGGGCTTTACTTATGCTGTTCTTTCTACTTGGAATGTCCAAACTCTCCCAGGTCCAGCCTCCACTAGTTGCACATGTACTCATCACTTAAGCCCTAAACTAAATGCCACCTTTTTCTAAAATTTAGCTGGATAACCCCATTTGGAAGTAAATTCTGCCTTCTTTAAATCCCCACCACACTTTGTACCTTTCTTCATATATTTATTTTGCCTTGAGTTATTATTTCTCTACAAATCTTAATTTACCAACTAGAGATACTCTTTGTTCCCCACAGCCTAAGACAGCCCTGAACATTTAAGATACTCAGTATTTAGTGACTTAAGATTACAGGCACAAAACAGCCATCAAAATATAAGTAAATATTACTGGTGCTTTTTCTGAAAGTTTGAAGAGCATGGCAGTATGATAAAGATTCGTATGTATAATTATTTTTGCTTCTTGGTATATGGAAATCTTGTTAAACTTAACTAGTGGTATAACTAGAAATGGCATGCATTTCCTGGTTTGGTGAAAAAGTTCATATTCTTAGTTATTGTTTTATTTTTTTAAGAAAGAAGATAAATAATAAAGTTTGAGAGAGGTTAGAAGAATTTGCTATTTTAATTTTGTTAATAGCAGGGGGTCAGATTATGTTCTTTTGGTATTCCTTTGGTAATAGGCTCAATATAACATTGGAATTCAACAGTTGGTTTTCTTTGGGTAAATTATCTTTTGTATTTATGGCCATATATTGGATTGACAGACTGTTTGGTTTATAGCACATAATCTACTTCTCTTAAATAGATTGTTTCCATTTATTACTTACTCTTGTATTTCATTGCTTTTGTTTTACTTGTTCTAAGTTTTCTTCTCAGATAATGGCAGTTAAACCAAACTTTACTAAGAGGGAGTGGGGAATTTATTATTGATTACCCATTCAAATTTTGAATGATATTTTTTGTTTCCCCCTTTTACCTTATTGATTTACTTTGACATTTCAGTCAAATAAACAAGAACTGAAAACTTTTTATAAATACATATGGTAATAGAGATTTAGTTGTAATAGATTTATTTATTGGGTTTTGACCTCTTCCGTCTCTGTAAGACTAAAAGTTCTATGTTTTTATAGTTTCTTTCATCTGAATTATACAGATACTTGCCTTTAATTTGGCTGATCTCTAAAAGCATCATAAGATTCTTTTTTTTTTGTACCTTCTTTGAGGGAGAAGTCCTATTAAGATAATCTCTTGAAAATGAACATCAGTCTTTTTCATCCTGTGTCTCTTGGACCTTATGAAATTGCCAAAAAAGCAAATGGTGGATAGGAGACAGTAACTCAGAGAAGCCTTTTAGCTCTTGAACTAACACAATGGGTAAAATTTACACAAAATTATGATATTGATAAAAACACTATTGAAATTTAGAAATTTGATTCTTAAACATCCATTGGAATTATAAATCAGATTAAAGTCATCAATAATGTAATATTCTAAAGGCCTTTGACATTAACCAGAATATACTATACCATATTAAATGGTTAAAGTTTTAGTTATGCTGACAAGAATGTAAAATTTTCTTTATAAAATTCCTTTATTGCTAATGTTAAATTTTTGTAAAAGTAATACATGTTCATTCAAGAGAACCAGTATACCACAATTCTAATAGTACCTAACTTTAGAGTTTATTGTATTTTATTTTATTTTATTATTTTTTAAAAGATTTTATTTTATTTTTAGAGAGAGGAAGTGAGGGAGAAAGAGAGGGAGAGAAACATCAATGTGAGGTTGCTTCTCATGTGCCCCTTATGGGGACCTGGCCTGCAACCCAGGCATGTGCCCCGACTGGGAATCAAACCAGCAACTCTTTGCTTTGCAGGCCAGTGCTTAATCCACTGAGCCACACCAGCCAGGGTTAGAGTTTGTTATATTTTACTGTTCAATGTAGGCTTGTTTATTCCTATAACAGTAATATGGAGTAATATTATTTTTCCTAGTTCATAGATGAGGAAACTGAGCACAGAGAAAGGAAGGGACTTGAATGAGGCCACACGGTATTTGAACCCAGGCAGTCTGGCCTTAGAATCTGTGCCCTTGACCTCTCTTTAGTATTGCTTGTCACCAGGTGGTTTGAGAGCTTGGGCTTTGGCTGCTACTTATACTGTTGGGACAACAGCATCTCTCTTGACCTCTCTGAGCCTCAGTAATCTTGCTTATAAAACAAGGGCTGTTTCGGGGATAAAATGAGATAATGTGTGTTAACTGCTTGGTACATTCTTTACCAGACACTTCGCTTCCTCAATAGGTGGTATTATAACAAACACTAACAAAGCAGAAGGAAAAAAAGTCATGAAAAGAAAACAATCATTGTTAGTATTTTGAGGTATATCCTCCCAGTCTTTTAAAAAATGTGTTCCTTGATTTTATTAATATCTTATATTTATGTTGTTTTCATTTCTTTTATAACTTTCTCTTGTTTATATTTTACACAAAAGGCAGAAAGGCTTGAATTTTTCTGTATTAGCAGTAAGGCAAGGCTGTTTCAGCTTCTATGCTAGCTAAAACTTTTTCTCCCTGTGTTTAGGAGTAAGTGGAGATGGAAGAGGACATAGAAGCATATACATCTTTTTCCTGTTTTTAAACAAAAATGAAATTATATTTGAATTAAAATTTTTGATATACTATGTACAAATCACTGAAATGTGAGATACTAGAAACAGGCAAAAGAACATGTGATAATATTAATTTTAGTAAAAGAACAATGAAACTCCAGTTTCAGAATATTTAGAGTTATTACCATGTGTTTAGGACTACAAAATGCACAGGACAATAAGACACACCTAGGTTTTAGAGGAGGAAAATAGGAAAACAAATTTTGAAGCAACAAATGTGGTAAAATATTTAATAACCTGTGACCCTGCTCCATGGCCACTCCCTTCCCCCACCTACAGCAAGCCAGGTAAGCTACATTTGGACTATAAGACATACCCCCATTTTCCTCCCAAATTTGAGGGGGAAGTGCTTCTTCTATAGTCAAAAATAATGGTAACTGAAAACACTATATCTGGATAAACAGTCCTGATGAATGTAGAGTATTCTTGGTGAATAATATTATAGAAGTCTTATATATATTTGATTGTTAAATAAATTCACTGAATGTGGTATAGCAGCAACTAAACTAATCCCCCTTCCTGTAGCCCTAGCAATGAAACATGGCTAATGCTCTTTTTTTCCCTTTTAGGTCTACACACAATGAGCTGGAAAAGAATCGGTGAGTCAATAATGAAGTGCAGCTTTCATTTATGTTTAAAAAGAAAACTCGGTATTTTACCTGTTAAAATAACGCAATAGTGCATATGTAGTTATACTTCTTAAGAACTGCAGAGCATATCATGAATCTGATATATATGTATTCTCTCAGAAAAATGACTTAAATAGTAAGCTTACACTATCCAAAGTAGAAATACATTTTTAACTTCATTTGAATTATGAGTTTATGGTTTAGCCTTCTTTACTTCTGTCTCTAAAAACAGGTTTATTGTAATAGGCTTATGGCTTAAATATGGTCTTGCCTAAAGGACTAGGTGTCTTTAGTGTAGTTAATACATATTATGACAAACTGTAGAACATTGAATTTCTCCTTCTTTGCAGTTTGTTCATTATTCATGCACTCAACAAATCTTTATCAACCATGAACTGTATGTCAGTGCCAGGCAGGCATAATACTTTACACAGGAAATATAAGAATGTGTAAGATAGTTTCTGTCCTTAAGGAACTTACAACTTCCTGGGGGAGACAGACAGGTAATTAAAATACTATATAGTATGGTGAGTATGGAAATGGAGAGGCAGATAGTACTGCAAGATTATTTTGCAGGGTCACCTGAGGGAGTCTTGGAAGGCTCTACAGAGGATAGTGAGTAGACACTGTATATTGAAGAAACCCTGAGAGGTTCAGTGTGAGCATAACAGATTGTAACCCGAGGCAAACCAGGCCAGAGGTTGACAGCTGTACTGAAGAGTTTGGATTTCTTTTTTTAAAAAATGTTTTATTTCTTTTGAGAGAAAGGGTAAAGGGGTGGGAGAGAGGAAGAGAGGGAGAGAAACATTGATGTGAAAGAGAAACATCGATCAGTTGCCTCTCATGCTCGTATGCTCTCGACCAGGGACATACCCACAGCCTACCTATTTGCCCCAACCAGGGGCTGACCCCACAACCCAGGCATGTTCCCTGACTGGGAATCAAACTGGTGACCTTTCACTTTCCTGGATGACATCCAACCAACTGAGCCACACCAGTCAGGGCAAGTTTGGACTTTTTTCTGAGAGCAATAGGGGGCAGCTGAATGGTTTTAAGATGGGCTGTCACATGATCAGATTTGTGTTTTGGAAAGCAGTTTGGCTGCAGTATGAAGAATTGGTTGATTGGGAGAAGGGATCTCAGATAAGAACGCTCTTGGAGGCTGTTGGGAGCCTCTATGGTAAGAGATGATGGGGGGCCATTGGAGATAGAAGTACTCAGAATAAAGAATCCACAGAATGGAGTAAAATCAATAGAAATTGGTGATTAGTTTGCTATGGAAGGTTAAGTTTTAGGTGCTATTACTGTTTACTGAGAAAGGGAATATAGGAAGAGGATAAGTTTGGGAGAGGAGATGAGGATTGTATAAATATTCTTTTTTTTTGATAGAGATTAAATTAATAACCAACAAACTGGAATTATCTGCACCAGTCATTTAGACAAACAAAGGTCTCTGTGACTTTCAACTTTCTGTCCTCTCTTTTTTAAATAGAAAGGACCTTACAGATTGACTAGCCTAACTGCCTCACTACAGATGAATTTAAATGTCAGATTCTCTTGAACAAGCTTAGTATAGTCCCCCAGGCTGACCTAGTGGCTTTTACCACTTCTTTTGTGCTGTGTTCCACTTGTATCTCCCACTCTAAAACTTACTCAGGTAGCAGTATCTGTTCATGTGTCTCTTTCTGTCAAATGACTACGATTTCCTCAAAGACAGGGATTCTGTTTTGTTCAGTTTTTTGTTTGTTTTGTTTTGTTCAGTTTTCCATCCTTGGTTCCTAGCATTTGATGTGTAGTAGATGATGTTTTCAATACTGAGTGAGGGCTGAAAGTGGAGCAAAGTTCTGTGTTTTAGTCAAAGTTGTTTCCTACTTTGTGGCAAAGCAGTTTGGTAGGAAACCTTTCATTTTAAAGAATCTCTTTTCTGCTTTATATATGGCTAGTTAAAACATGGCAAAAAGACCAAGAGATAATGACTCTGAGGACTCAACAAATAAATAAAGTCTTACATTGAACTTTAAATTAGAGTGTATTTTGGGCCACACATTTTAAATACTGATAAACATGGATTTTATAATTATTTCAACCACCTGAACGTGGTCCTTGGGAGACCCTTATTGGAAACTTGGCAAAAACCTTTTTTTAAAACACTGGAGTAAAGAGACTTCAGTTATCTGTTTGGAATGGAGCTCTTTAAATCTTGAGTAAAGTTTGTTTAATGCATTCTGCATATCGATTCTGATATACCCTGTAAGTTGTTTAATCTAGTGTCTGTCTGTGGCACTGGTAGAACATGCATGGCTTTTATCACCTGAACTGTACACAGTCTGCAGTGTCTCCAGTGAAAGCTTTTGTTCTAATTTTATTTACTTATGTCTGAGACGTTCTGGTTTGTTTCCTACCTCACTTAAAGCATGGCTCCCTCATCATCTTCTGTCCTCTTCTGATAGTCCTAGGTACCCTTTATTTCTCAAATTATTTCTTCTCCCTTCTTTCCTTTATCACTCCCCCCTCCCTCTCTTCCTTGAGGCTTAATCGAATTAACCTTTGCAAGATGAATTTGTTTTTAAAAGGGCTATTTGTCAACATAAACAAATGTATTTAGAATGTGTCAGAGATTGAGTGCCAAAGAAGAATCCAATTTAATAACCTGTAGTTCACTTCTGGAAAGTTATTGACTTATGATCCAGCAAAAATATATATATATTGGTAGATACAGGATAATTTAACGGGGGTGGGTTTTGGCCAAAATTGCAAGAAGCTAAATATAAAAAATATTAAAAAAATTTAAGCCTGTATTGTTATTACACTTTTAAGCTCCCTCATAGTTCTATTTAATAGTTGTTTGTTCCCAAGGTACCATTTTATTTGACATTTTAAAGAAAATATGATAACCTTGCTTTAGCATTCTTTAAAATAAGTAGAATTTTGGTTTTACCTTTCATTTACTTTTGAGTGTGAGCCTATGTGATGAAAGTAACTCACTGTAAAAAGGAGAATTTGGTTTTGTCTTCATTCTGAAGAATGTTTTCCTAAAGTAATTCATATTTGAAGTTTTGTCACTCTGCATATATGTTGATGTTAGAAGTTTTTTTTGTTACTGCTTTCTTTTTTGCTCAGTTCTAAAATCTTGCATTAAAGCTGCTTTGAGTTAGTGTTTTTTACTGGGGCAGTGCAATGAGAGTTAGAGTAGATGATTTTAAACTGTTAGTTAATGACAAGAGTAATTCCAGATGGCTGTCTTAAACAAAACCCTGAGATTGTTGAAGCCCACCCTGGGTTTGTCCTTGAGGAGACAATAGGCAACAAATATTGAGGTTCATTTTTCCATATGTTAGAGAGAAACCTAATGGTGGAGATTTGAGGTCTGGCAGGCTCAGGGTAGTTTGTTTTGGCCCACAATTACCCTAAAATGCCTACAGGCCATTAGAGAGCTTTAGGTAGATTTAGGACTGATAAAGAAATTCAGATTCTTTTTTGGATAGGTCCTGGGGGGGGGCTTATTTCTGCCTAAAATCCTGATAGTTACACTGAGCCTAGTTTAGATGGTTTAGAGCATTTGTTATTTGGGTACTTACCTTATCTCCTTAGACCTAGAACGGCTCAGGAGGTAGAGGCAAATGAACAAATCTTTGAGATTTAAGAATTAAGAATTTACATTAGCTTATCTTATGTGTTGGGTCCTTTGCTAGACTAGAAATCAGTACAGATTTCAGATTGCTTCATTATTTTTTATTTTATTAATTAAAATTACTGATGACATTTTTAAAAGAAAACAATTTTAAGAGGACTTTCATGGTCAAGAACCTTAATGCTGATGACAGAAGAGGTCATGCAACCTTAATAGCCGCCATTCCATTGAAACAAAAGACTCACCCATATGCAGTTTTGGCAAAGCTAGAAGACCCCGTAGATGATAGTGGATTAACAATGCCTTCCTAGGCAGAGCAGAAGGGCCCGAGTATTTGTCATGAAAGAAAAGCATGTCCAATGAATGGTAGTAATTGCTATCTCCATACTGAGACTTTCTCATACTTCTGAGGCATAGATAAAATAAGCATTCATGGAGCACTTACTCTGTTTCCCCACTATGCAATAATATTATAATCATATAAAATAGGAACCCAGAAAGTGTAGGGTAAAGTGTTATTAAAAACTAGCCATTTTGTGGAAGGGCAGATAAAGTGCTTCCCAGATAGGGTCAAGTTAAAGGAATTCGTCATCACCAAACCCTTACTGTATGAAATGTTAAAGGGACTTAGCTAAGAAAAAGAAGATAAAAAATATGAACAGTAAAATGACAACAAACTCCCAGCTATTAACAGCCGAACCTAAAACAAAAACAAACTAAGCAAACAACTAGAACAGGAAGAGAATCACAGAAATGGAGATCACATAGAAGGTTATCAGCAGGGGCATAGGAGAAGAGAGAGGGAGAAAAGGTACAGAGAATAAGTAGCATAAATGGTAGGTAGAAAATAGAAAAGGGGAGCTTAAGAATAGTATAGGAAATGGAGAAGCCAAAGATTTCACATGTATGACCCATGGACTTGAACTAAAGCGGGAGGGGTATGCAGGGCTGAGGGGAAAAAAAGGGGGGGGGGAATGGGACAACTGTAACAGCATAATCAATAAAATATATTAAAAAAAAAAACAAACTAGCCAGTTTGACCAGCATAGTTACAGTTTGAAACAAGACAGTGGGAACACAAAACAGACCTATTCATAATCCTGTGGGATCATCAGTATGATACCTGTGTCTATTATCAACCTTTTCCTTCTGTAATGATTAATAAATATTGTGATTGGCATGATGGTAGATAAAACGAAGTATAAGAAACTGACCACATCATTTTCTTAAGGTTAAGGTCATTATAGTTTGGTAATTATAGGTTTCATTTTTCAATACCAGGATCTAGTTAAGTTACCAGTGAATTCTAGAAAGGTGGCTAAAATTGGTTTCAGACTGAAGGTTGAAACCCAGTTGTGGTCTGTGTAGTCATTTTGAAAAAGGAATAGAATAGAAAATGTCAAAGTGTATTGCTCGAAGTAAAGTTAAATGTAGAATTGTGAAACTTGTATATACATGATATAAAACACTGGTCATAGTCAAAAAGCCACTGCTCTGGATAGTCAAGGAAAATGTATTCTGAGCCATGAAGAAGAAATAGGTTTTGAATCTAAGCAAAGAGTAAGGAAAGGGGGCAGTCATGGAAAGCAGGAAGGTGGCATCAGAAGCCATGTTTAGGAAGCAGTGAGTAGATGGTTCTGGGATGAAGAGCAGAGTCTATCAGATTAATAGTGGGAAATGAAACTGGAAAGGTAGTTTAGAAATATAAAGTGTGGAACGTTATGGAATGTCAAGGAATTTTTATTTTATTTTGTTCGCAGTAGTGAGTTTTTGAGGCGTTAGAAGCAAAAAGATAGGCATGGACAAAGCATTTTTTAAAAAAGTACAAGGTCTCTCTAGAAAGTACCCTGCCATATTCTATGAAAATAGAGACATTTATTGAAGAAAATACAAGATACAAGAAACACTATACATAGGACAATGACACCTCAGTCTCCTTCAAAGTAGGCACCTTGGGACCTCTTCACACAGTTCTCCCAGCATCTCTTCCCTGTTCAAATGACTCTGCAAAATCCTTTGTTGGAATCTCCATCAGCTGCCCCGTCATACGTGTATTTTCCTGAATCTTATCATCTGAAATATTTTCCCTTTCAAAGGTGATTTTAGTTTTGGGAAAAACCAGAAGGCACAGGGCACCAAATCTGGGCTGTAGGGGGACTGAATCAGCTGAGTGATTTGATGTTTCACCAAAAATAAACTGCACCAGACCTGATGCATGAGCGGGCACGTTGTCATGATGAAACTGCCAATCACCAGTTGCCCATTGCTGTGGCCATTTTCACTGTGTTGCATCTCTCAACTGGTGAAGAACATTGAGGCAGAACTCCTTATTAACTGTTTGGCTTGGAGGGGTACTTGTGATTCACAACACCTTCCCAATTAAGATGGTCTTGATCTTGCTGCAACTTTGCCACGCCTTCTTTGGGCCTGGAGAACCAGGTGACATCCACTGGGACAACTGGGGCTTCATTTCCAGATCATAGCTGTAGACCCATGATTCGTCTTTGGTTAGGTCTACTTGAAGAAATCTGGTTCATCGGTAGAGGTTTGTATCAAGTCATTAGCAACTGCAGCACAATGTTACTTCTGTTCTGGTAGCAGAAGCCGTGGAACGAATTTTGCCATGACACCTTTTATGCCCAGACCCTGTGTCAAAATCTTGGATACAGTAGTTTTTGGAATCTCCGGATCAGCATCTTGTTCTCACACTGTCAGTTGCCAATCTTTGTTGACCACCGCCCGTACACTTCAGCATTCTTATGTGTTCTGCTTGTTGCAGGCCTAACAGAACATGGATCACTTTCAACAGAATCTCAACCATCTTTGAAGTTTTTGTGCCATACTCTTATTTGTGTCACACTCGTGGCATCATCCCCAAAAGCCTCCTGTACCATTTAAATAGTTTCCAAGGAGGAATGTTCAAACTTAATGCAACATTTGATGCAGATTTGTTGCTTTATTCAGTCACTTTGAATGTGAAGGGCATACAATACACATACTCAATGATGTCTACCACCCCCACTGACTAGTATGGTGAAGTCATCATTGTTCACGCATGTGCATTCCAGCCCACTCTTCTTGGCTGCCAGATTACATCGTCATGCAAACCATTCTTATTATATTAACAATGGCTTTACTTTTTCTGGACAGAACTTGTATGGTCTAGCTATAGAAGCAGAGATTCTAGTTTGGATATTATTGAAGTAGCCCATGTGGTAGAAAGATATAAGAATCAGTAGTCAGGTGATGGAAATGGGAACAGAAAGGAAGGGAGAGGACTAAGAAACAATATAAAGAAAGAACATGGTTCTCCGTCAACGACTACTATTTATTCATCCTCACGTTTCATCTTCACACAGCAGCAACAGCAATCTTCTCAAAGAATATATTATATCCTGTCATTTTTGTTTATAATCTTCCGCTGGCTTCCCATTGCAATTAGATAAAATCTGTGGTCTACAAAATTCTGTCACTGTGTCCCTCATCTTCTTTGGTCCAGCTGACACTGCTTTCTTTCCCCACCTCCCTCAAACACACCATGTTCACTTTCATCTTGGGCTTTTGCACTTGCTCTTTCTTTTCCTTAGAAAGTCCCTGCTATAACTCTTCATCATTATTTAGTTCTCAGTTCTCAGGTCATCTCTTTAGAGCATAGTGGTTGCCCTCCAGTCATTCTCTGTCCCGTTGTCTTTTCTGTCACCTTAACATTTATTTCTGAATTATTTGTTTGAGTTATCTGACTTCTTTCACTAGACTGTACGTTTCAGGAGGGCAGGGATTTTGTCTTGTTTATCCTTAGCATATAGCAGTCATTTAGTAAATATTCATTGACAAACTGATTCTATATACTATTGAGTATATTTATAACCAATAATATATATTATTGAATTACAATCATATAATCACTTGAGTGAAAAATGACAAATATATAAAATACTCTTGAGAGTATAACAGACATTATAATAAAATAATTTCATATGAAGAAAATGGAAAATTTAACGAATTCTTAAAATGTAAATTATATGAAAAAACTTGGAAAGTGGGAGGAATATCTTGAAGGATTTTTACTATGCAGAACTTATTCCTGCTTATAAAAAAAGTCAGTAACCTTTTTATTTATTTATTATTTTTTTAAATTTATTTATCTTTAGAGGGGAAGGGAAGGAGAGAGGGAGAGAAATATCAATGTATGGTTGCCTCTCGTGTGTCCCCTGCTGGGAAGTGGCCTGCAACCCAGGCATGTGCCCTGACTGGGAATCTAACTACCATCCTTTGGTTCGCAGGCCCGTGCTCAATCCACTGAGCTACACTAGCTAGGGTGTCAGTAACCTTTTTAAATTGATTATTTCAGTTTATTAGGATATTATGTAGTTAGTATAAAGACAGGTGGTTTTGTAAAGGGGAATAGTTTACCAGATGGAGTTTATGCTCCACTTGTGAAATCCTTATTCTTTTCTCATTGCATAAGTTGAAAATGATAAGCATTTTATGAGGTAAAGATTTATATCCACTTGGAGACTAGAATATCAAAATAATTTCAGTTTTTTTGGTGTTAGAATTCTTAATGTATTAGTTATACTTTCCCGATGGTTTGAACATGATAATGAATATAATATTTTTTTCTAGATTATCTGCATGTCCCCAGTTCACATGGAAATTTTGACAAAGCAATTATTTTAGTCTACCTTATCTTATAACAATGTATAAGAGTAAATCTTTGTGACCATGGGTAAGGCAGTGGTTTCTTAGTACATCACCTGACTATTTATGACTCCTTGGCAGGAGGAACATATCTTAACTGGTTTTAGCTGTATATTTCGGGTGCTTATATGACATTTGTTTAAAAATAATATACACTTTCATATACAGTATGCACATTCTAGAAAACAACGTACATTTGTTTTATTAGGGAAAAAGTGCAAGAGTGGTTTGGCAGAACTTGTATTAAAACAAGTTATGAGGTTAAACCTTTAGTGTAGGTTTGATATGTATAACTGTAGCTGGATCAAAAATCTACCGTGTTGGATTGGATCTGATAATTATGGAAAGTTTAGTCAAACGCTTTTATTAGTCGTAGTTTATTACCAAGATACAAATCTCAGTATGAAAATGCCTTATAGTAACTTTCCTTAGCCTGGTAAATGGCATTGATGAAAAGCCCACAGCTAACATCATCTTCAGAGGTAAAAGACTGAATGCTTTTCCCTAAGATCAGGAACAAGACACGGATGCCTCCTGTCGTGATTTCTCCTCAGTGTTGTACTGGAGGTTTTAGCCAGGGCAGTTAGGCAAGAGGAAGAAATAAAAGGCATCCAGATTTGAAGGGAGTAAGTAAAACTGTTTTTGTTTGCAGATATCAGTCTTGTGTATAGAAAATCCTAAGGAACCCAAAACAAACTGTTAGAGTTTATATATGAATTTAGCCAAGTTGCAGGGTTCAGGACTGACATAAAAACAATTGTGTTTCTATATACCAGCAATGAACAATCTGAAAATGAATTTAAAAATACAGTTCCATTTACAATAGCATCCAAAAGAATAAAATACATAGGAATAAATTTAATCAAGGAGGTGAAAGATTTGTGTATTGAAAATTATAAAACACTGTTTAAAGAAATTAAAGAAGACATCTTTGTATATGGATTGGAAGTGTTAATATTGTTAAGATGGCAGTAGTCCCCATATTGATGTACAGATTCAATGCAAGCCAAATCAAAACCCCAGCTTCCAATTTTAGCAGCAATTGACATTTGATCCTAATGTTTATATGAAAATGTAAGGTACCCAAAATAGCCCAAACTGTCTTGAAAAGAACAAAGTTTGAATACTCATACTTCCCAATTTCAAAGCTTACTACAAAGCTTTGTAATCAAGACAGAGTGATATTAGCCTAAGAATAGGCTTACATAAATCAATGGAATAGAATCCAGAGATACTCCCTCATATTTAGGGTCAACTAATTTTTGGCAAGGTGCTAAGACATGCAGTGTATTTTCAACAAATGGTGCTGACACAACTAGATGTCTAAATACAAAATAATGAAGTTGGATCCCTAACGCAACCCAATGTAAAAGCAGACAAAGGATTTGAATAGATGTTTCTCCAGAGAAAATATACAAAAGGCCAATAAGCACATGAAAAGTTGCTCAACATCAGTAGTCATTAAGAAAATGCAAATCAAAAACTACAAGATACCACTTCATACTTACTAAAATGGCTAACTAGTGTTGCTCACCAACTTTGTGGTCATCCATTTATCATAGCAGCCACCACTGATTGGAGGAAAGACCCTGAAAAGTCCACTAACCTGATAATTTGGCCCTTAAAAAGGGCTGATGTCATCATCATCTGATGGCATTGCACAAATGACCCAACTTTTTACAATTACTTAATACACATAATTAATCAAAGATGAGTTTACAGTATATTATATGGTGCTGCTACCTAATGTAGTTTACTCGATAATGAGGAAACATTGAGCTCTGTGTATAAAAAGGGTATAGTTAAAGGTTTTTAAGAGCCTCCAATGTATAATGAAATCTAACAAAATTAAGACCGTATATTAAACAAATGTGGTAATTATACCAGTTTCTCTTCAGATATAATAAAATATAGCTTGATTATATTTGTTAGATCTTGAACAACAAAATTTAGAAGTGTAATCATGTAGGGATGGGGAAACAGCCTTGTCCAGAGACCAGGAAATAACTACTGATTTGGCAATTAAAATTAATGGCCACTTTCCTTTTTTAGTCTAAAGATGGAAAACGGACACTCTTATTTTTAATTTATATAAAAATCTTAAAGAAGAAAAAATTATTCTTCATCTTTTTGAAGAGTATGAGTCCAGTTATAGTACTGAGTTTTCAAGTGTAACTATAAAACACTAAAAAAGTAACTAAACATTGGGAAGTACAGGACACTTATTTAAAATAATTTGACTATTTATGAAGCTATAGAACTAGATAAATATAGGAATTAACATTACCAAACAGTATGCAGAGTACTATCATTTGTTAGAGAGACATGTAATGGGTGCATTAATTTCTGTATGCAAGTCAATGAATATTTTAACTGTATTTTTATATGGGTAGGAATTCTGAAAACTGTAGACAAACCAAAAATAGCTGTCAGAGTACAGAAATAGGCACCTGTTAGCATTAGAATTGAATGTTATATGAGATAGAGATGAAATAATGGGTGGGTTTTGGAGATGAAATTTATGGTTAATAGAAGAAGCATAGCCAGGATGAAATTACACATCTAAAATGCAGCCCATGCAATGAAGTCATTGCAGTAGTGTCTAGATAGATTC
>PVKM010017378.1:0-25978 GCA_004027735.1 Carollia perspicillata
GTGTGCTGGTGTAGTGCTGTGATCTCCAAGAGAAGGTCATTTTTTTCTTTTTTGCATAAAGCTGCCTTATAAGCCTAGCAGTGGCTATTTAAGTCAGACTGCGTATGTTCCTATACTGAGATTCCGCAAGTCACCTCCAGTGTCACAGCCACAAATTACATCAGTCATCTCATTCTCTGTGTGCCCTTTACTTCAAATTACAAGAACTAAAATTATTGACCAGTTCATATTACCTAAGCTTTCAGAATAGCTCGTTCTTACTTTATAGATGAGTACCCTGTGGTTCAGAAAGGTTAGGAAACTCGTCCAAAATTGCACAGCTAGTAAAACAGCAGAAGTTCAAGCCCACATCTGTCTGACTCTAAAATCTCCCCAATAAGTTGTATGTCATGTGGACGTGGATGATGCAGATAGAAGTTATTTCTCTAGAACACAGGTTCCCAGAAATATTTTAAAACTTATAATATAAAATGAACACGTAAAATGCATTGTATTTTTTTGAAAAGGAGATTTAACATTTTTCTCTTTTAATTATTATTTAAATATAGGTATAACCCATGCTATAGTTATTATCACCATTCCCATTTTATGAAGAAAACCCAAACTCAGGTAAGTTAAAGAGTTGAGAATTGTCCATAAACACTAAACAGTCTTTGCATTCAACTATACTGAACACTAGTAACAAGTAACATGGGTAAAGCATTTCAGTTTACATACATGTTACCTGATTAAAGAAAAACAAAGTAACAGTGATGCTATGTGGTTTTTGAGGCTGGATTATGAAAAGGATATGGCTGCGGTCTGGCTCCCTCCCTTGCCATGCTTACCTTCAGAACTCACCCTTCACATTGTGAGTCCCGTGGAGAGGCCACGTGAAGAGGCCACGTGAAGGTGTTCCAGGCTATAGCTCCCGACAGGAGTGAGCAGATAGCCAGCATCTACTACAGAACATTGGAGTGAGTGAGCCTCCAGCCCTGTGAGTCTCCCAGCCGAACCCCAGACATATGGAGTGCAGACGGGTCATCCTTGCTGGGTCCTATCTAAATCCATGGCCACAGAAGCCATGAAATAAAAACCGTGAGTTGCATTGTTTCCAGCTACTAAGATTTCAGGTAATTTATTTTTTTTTCTTTTAAAGATTTTATTTATTTATTTTTAAGGAGGTGAAGGGAAGGAGAAAGAGAGAGAAATATTAATGTGTGGTTGCCTGGCGTGCCCCCTACTGGGGACCTGGCCCATGACCCAGGCATGTGCCCCGACTGGGAATCGAAACGGCAACACTTTGATTTGCAGGCTGGCGCTCAACCACTGAGCCACACCAGGCAGGGCAATTTCAGGTAAATTCTTATGCAGAGTAGATAACTATTACAGTTGTCTCTGGGCAGAGAACTAGAAGTACTAGCATACAGACCCTAGAACCATAGTGATCATTCAATAAATATGCACTGAATAAAATAAAGAAGCCCAACAGAAAACTAATGTAGGCTTTTAACTGTAGTCTGAGGAGGACCATAACTTTTAGTGACCAATATATTTTTTGTCCTTTCCTTCCAAACAATAAAACTCCCCCACAATACCATTGAGAACAATATTCCTATGATGAGAAAGCTCTGCAAATAACTCAGAGTAAAGTACTATAAAATCTCTAGGGATTACAGTGCAAATACATAAGGCTGTTTTGTTTGGTTTGGTTTTTTCCACCTGAAAGCCTATCACACAATATCCTCTAGCCCTTCAGTGAGTAGAACTCAAAGATGAATTAATTTATTTACTATTTTGGGAGAATAAGAGTACAGCAGTGCCTGATAGAGATACTGATGTAGAAGAAACATGATAGAAATGAAAGAATATGTATTGGAATTAAACCAAGTTTCAAATTCTGACTCTACCCCTTCCCAGCCCCGTGGCAGGTTTAGTAGCAGTTAACATGTGGAACAGAACTTTCCTCTCCCAGGCACTATTTTATGTATTTGAGATGTATCAGCTTTTCTAATGCTCATAGAAACTGTAAATCATTATTAATCTACAGATGTGGAAACTGAGGCCCAGGGACACTAAGAAATGTCAGAGTAACAGAGCTGGTGAGTAACAGAGACAGGATTCAGAGCCCATGACCTGGAATAATGTCCCACCTCTAGGCTCCGTGTACTCAATGAAAGAAGTTAATAGAGAGCAACTATTAATATCGCATTGCTCACGGTTATAGATTTTTTCTTTTTTGTTGTTGTCTTGGAGAGCATTATGCTAAGTGAAATAAGCCAGGCAGTGAAAGACAAATATCACTGTGATAGATTTTTTTAGGAGGCAGTGGCAAAGAATGTCAGAGTGGTAAAGAACATGGGATCAGATTCAAGTGCTGAAACCACTGACTTTGTGTCTTTGAGCAAGTTAATTAATATCCCAGTGTGCTCAGTATTGTACATACACACATTAATAGCAATGGCTGTTAGAGTCATGTACATGAAATGAGATGATATATGTGAAATACTTACAATAGTGTTTGGAACATTACATATAATAAACAATTGTTTTCCTTTTATGTTTAGTTTTGAAACATAAAATCGTGCTATGTACTTTTCTTTGCAACCTGCTTTTTCTCCATGTGACAATAAATATTAATTAAAATATATTTATGAGCATATGTATTGACAGCATTTAATTGTAATATATGACTATACTATAATTCAAACAACATCCTCTTGCTGGGAATCCACGTCTTTTGCATTTTCTTTTCTAGTGTAAAAAACAAAGCACATGAACACCATTATGCATGAATCCCTGCATAGTTTACCTCAGGATAAATCCCTGAGAGTGAAACTTCTGACTTAGAGAACAGTAATCTAATTTTAATATTAGAAAAAAACTATTTAGAGGAGTTAAATGACCTATTCTAAATCCTACAGAATCAGAGTTAGTGTCCTAATTAGAAAGAATAGCTTCCAAAAACCACAACTGAATAACACATTCTTTTTCTCAAAGCAAAGGTTCAAAAGGGGCAAAGGCCTGCCAGCTAGGAAAAGGCGAGGCTAAATTTGAACCCAGATCTATCTGATTCCAGAACATCGCTGTTTAACTTATAAAAGGTAACTTGTATAATGCGTCTTTTTTTTTTTTTTTTTTTTTTGCTTAATAATAAAGTCTGAGTAACTGGTTGAGGTGCCTAAGAACTGTTACACAGAAGGACAATCTAGCTGGTAACTTATTTAAGTTTGCCTCTAAGAGAGAAAAAAGTCTTCTTTCAATAACAACGGATATGATTCTATGCCCCAAATGTCACTAAATCAAACACCCATTACCATTATGGGCTCTTCCCCTTCATCGATATTTTTGGAACACAGCAAACCTTCAGATTGTTCTTGGAAAATTATTCTTTTGTTTTTTTCAGCATGTTCTGCCACCCCTAGCAAAACTTGACGAATACCCTTAATTAGTGCAAACTATTTCTCTCAGGTTTGCGTCCAGAGGTGCCAAATGAGTCCTCAGATGGTGACATGGAGGCTCTCCGTGACCTTATTCCTAATGTGGTTTTTTTCTTCCCCTTATTCTCCCCTATTCTTGTGTATGTGCAATCAATTTAATAAATCACATTTTCCCAATTAATTCTCCTAGTCCTTAAATATTACTTTTGATGGCCTACCGTGTCCTGGAAATAAAACCTGATGATAATGTAGTTTCTATGAGAGACTCCTATTCTAGCAGATGAATAATTGGTCCTTAAATTTTTCTGAAATATAGCTCCTTACAAATTCAAACAGGCTTAAATAGGTGCTATATATATTACTGTAAAGAAAGTGAAACGCAGACATGAGGAGCACAGAGGGAGCATGTGTTAACCAGAGAGAGGTGGTAGAAAAAGCGTTTTCAGTTGATGCCAATGGCAAATTTAAAATTTACAAATTATTGTGGGACTTCAGTGTAATAGGAGGGAAAGCACAGTTTAACTGCCTTCATATTATGACCACTCCACCTCCTGGAAAATATAATCAGATGAAGGTTTGCACCTCAATTGCCATAAAGAGAAATGATTATTTATCTTGAGGGAGAAGCAAGTCTGTTGGCACTTAAGGGACAAAAATAGCAGTTTTCTGTTTTAATGCATCCTCCTCTTCTCATTTCTGTGCTAGGGCCTCAGAACTTCATTTCCCTTGTTTCTTAAATATGTATATTTCATGAAGAGCTCAGACCCTTAAGAGATGGTTTTGCTTCCACTCTTCCCATCGTATGCCATATCGTTTAATGGACACACGGCACAGACTGAAAATGATTTTAAATGAGCCTTCATTATACTCCTTAGCAACTTCATAGCTACATGGAAATCTATGACTTTTAATTTTTTTTAAAAATCATTAGAATCCTAAGTAAAGCCTTTGAGTTGTTTTCTTTAATGACGACTCTTTAGCTATCATTATGCTACTTGTCACAATTACAAAAGCAAGAGTAACTGACTTTTGCTGTACAGCTGGTGAAAGCTGTTAGAGTGCATGGAACTGTGATGAGCCCCCACATTTTAGGGGTAAAGCTGTTTACTTCCTGCGAGTTGAAAGGGGAAAAAGCAGTGGATGAGCTTAGCCATCTCTACTTAGAGGAAAATACGCTTCCCAAATCAAATAAGAAAAGCAGGCCTGGCTATAATGCCTTCATAGAAAACAGGGTCTAGTTTCAGGAAGGTATAACTAAAAGATAATATTATAAACAAAAGGCATGGACTGTGCTAAACCTATTACTGGTGACCAAGAGGTTCAAAAAGAATAGTGATTAAGTGCCAGGGCTCTGGAGTGAGAATATCTGTTTCTTAGTATGCGACTGAAATATTTACCTGACCCCTCTGGGTCATCAGTATCTTCGCACATAAATAAGGATAATAGGAATTTCATCATAGGATCATTTTGAGGATTAAAAGGAAGACAAAGTATTAAAGTACATAAAACAAGGCTTGCGGTATAGCTAACTTCAATAAATAGTATCTGTTATAAATATTTTCACTGTCATTTGGATTTTTATTATTTCTGGGGTTTCTCCTTGACTTTTTTCCCTTTTCTATTTCTTTCCTTAGCTTCAATTATTTTCAACACTATCGGGTTTTTCTTACCTTATTCCCAACTATTTTTAAATTCTGCATCACTACATCCATTCACCCAGAGGCTCCTTACCCAGCGTCCTCTGACCGTCTGAGCCAAAGTGTAGAAGCTTGTCTCTTGTCTCGCTTTTGAAAATAGTACCTATCTCACAGAGTAATGGACAGAATCACATGAGGTAATTTATGCTAAAGGCCATCGATAGTGGTGCTATGCATAGAATTACCCAATTGATGGTAGTGAACAATATTTTTATCCACAGTGTCTCTTGCTGTACTTTTTGCTGGCTAACCCCTGGTTAATCTGCATTAGTTTGGGAGTGGCTTTCTATGAGAGCCTCCTCTCATTGTTCCCCGGCCTGCTTTTAAACTCACCGCCCCCCTTCTAACACCCCATCTCCAGCTCTGTGCTCTCTGCCCACAAAACACCTTAGAGTTCAAATATCTTCTCTGTTGAATTGAAGTAGTCTACTTTTCTGTTTCTCCCTAATGAAATTACAAGTTTTCTCAGAGCCAGTAGCATATCTCATTGGAGTAACATAAGCACTCAAAACAAGTTCATTGAATTGTTTCTGTGAAACTCATGACAAGACCGGGACTTCAACAAACTCATCAAGACTCTGTCCCTGAAGTTTTATGTGGGTATCCAGGAACCTTCTTCTCTGATATCTTTATCTCAGTTTTTTAAACTTAAGCAAGCTTTTCTTTTTCATCACATTACATTTTTTATTTGCTTCACCTTTACTTATTTAAGAAATTCATTTCTAGCCTTCTTGCAATTTTTGTCTATAAGTTGTGCAATGAAATGTGGAGAAATACATTTATGTGGATAGTAAAGCTACCTACTCTTTTGAAAAAAGAATTACAAACAAAACAAAACAAAACCCCGTTCTTTAAAAGATAAATAAATACAAGAATAGACACTTATGTAACCCAAATGACAATTTTAAAAAGCAGCTACCTCCAAACAAGTTTGGGTTTCTATTGTGTACTTTAATTCCTATGATGTAGCATCATGATGTGAACTTTCACCAAATCAAAACATCACGGTAGCCCTATAACTTGTAGTGCCAGAGCATCCAGGCAAAAGGACTAGTCCATGATCAAATCCATGAGCAAATCCATATTTAATCCATGACCAAATATGCTGCATGCACAGGACTCAAACTGAGCCTATAACATGAGAACATTTTAGAAAGTGTGGATTGTGTTGGTTAATAATAATGAAATTTTGAGCAAGTCGCTTAACTTCAACAAACTTACATTGCCTCATCTTTAAAAGTGGTAACACTATCTCCTACAGAACTATTGAAAGGTATACAGGAGACCATCTATGATAAGTGCTTTACACCTTGAAAGAATAATTGTAATAGGATGCTTAGATATTGTAAAGCCTGAAATTGGCTATTTCTAAGTTTCAGCACACACGAAGCACTCTTCCCCTTCTTGCTTTCATTCACCACTCCTGATCATTCAGGCCAATGTCTTTCTCTCTCTTCCTAAAAATGAAGTCCTTGGAGGGCAATGTTATATTATGTCCGAGCTGATGGAGGCCAAAGTTTAAGTCTTTGAAGATAGGAGTTTTAAAGTCTGCTGAATGTATGAAACAGTGAAGAAGAATGGAATGAAAAAAAACAGGTAATGAAAATTCATTACATAAATAAATCTTTTGACTTGAGGAAAGTATTTGCTAAAATTTTTAGCGGAAGAGAAAAAAGGTTAACTAAAGTTGTCAAATGCAGAACTGTTCAAAGTGGGGGTAGAATGCCTCATAAATTCACATAGACAAAAAAAGTGTTCAAGCTAAAATTAAATAAATTCTTTGGACTCATGGAATGTGGGTACAAATATAGGAGCTAGGCTAATCTACAGGTTATTATTCACTCAGGAAGACAAAGTGTGGGATCCACTTGGGATGGTTAAACTACAATTAAACCCCATTTATATGTCATTTCTCTGAGCCGAATGCGACTCACTTCAGACAACTAAGGAGGCTGGAATCACAGCCATTCTGACACAATCAAAGAGATGGGAAAGCAGATGTTACGTTAGAAGAGGACCTCTTGCCTCCCAAATATTCTTAGCCAGCTTCCAATGATCTAAAACAGACGTGTCATTATGAAGTTATCTAAAATCTTTTCTGACTCTGTCAGTGGTACATCATTGCAGGAGGGTGAGAGGAGAAAGAGTAGTGAGGTTCCCCCGAGCTACGAAATGATAAAAATGAGACCACCCTCAGAGTTACCTTATAAAATCAAGACTTGATAAATCTATATGTGTAAGTTATCTGGGAGACACTGGAGGGCCCCCTTGTCAGCAAGCCCTGAATGTCGTCTAACTGAGTGAATTAATGGGTATAAATAAAACAAAATGTCCATGAGAAGGAGGGTTGGCCAACTAGTGAGGTGGAAACAGACTCATTGCAGCAAAGTTTGCCAGTGCAGATCCTAGTTTATTCCAGGGGAACATGCCTCGTCCAGAGAACAGATGACAGTGTAGGCATCTGGTAATCACACCTTATGTGGCCAGAGGGACAGCAGATTTTAAAGCATGAGGGCGTTAAACATTCAAAACTTACAATGAAACCACCTGCGATCTACCTACCACCTCTACCCAGTGCACTCACCCATATCGAGCTCCCCTTTGCTCTGGGGTACGTGGGATGATTACATTTCACCTCCTGCAACTTAGGTATAGTAAGTAATTTACTTCTGCCAATGAAATGTGTCATTTCTTGTCACGTTTTACTCTTATACCCCCACCCCCTCCCTTTGGCAACAACCATCAGCTTGTTCTCTACATCTGTAGGTCTGTGTCATTTTTTGGTGGCAGGTTTGAAAGCCAGTGCAAGACTTTTTTCTCATTTTTTCCCGCTTTCTTAAGCAGCTCCATTAAGTGAAGCCTCTGCCATCCTGAGTTCTTGAGTGAGGATGCATAAAGCCAAATATCCCACTACCCACTGGTACAGAACATAAAGTCTTAGAGATAAACATGTCTTGGTATTTACAGACACCATGATTTCATGGTCTCTCAGCATAACCTGGTTTACTTGGACACAGCCAGGCTTAGGGATCTCGGACACATAAACCTTAGGGTTATCACCCCTCCACCCTTTACAATTTCTGTACCAAGGGATAATAAACTGGTTAGATTATGTGAGTATTTAGTCAGCTTCGAAACTTTCTCATTAAAATTAATAAACTCCAATAAGTGTCTATTCATCTCCATTAGTGTCTTCTGAGCTTTGCTAATATGAATCTGTATCTCTGAGTTTGATGGACTCTGGGACTCTCCCAAATTAGTTTTTCAGCTTGCAAAACAAAAGCCTGGCCCTGAAGCTTGAGGATTTCTCCAAGGTAACTCTCCTCTTTTGAAGATTCATTGAAGCAGGTGGATATTTTTGACACATCTAAAATATGACCATACCTGTTTATTAGAAGTCAACAATAGTCACTGATGTTTTAAACTCAAACAGTCAAGTGGGGTAATACACTCCATGTGCTTAAAAGGAAAAACTGAGTCTCTGATACTTTACTGTGTATCTGGCATGCATCAGATCACATGTGCTTTTACACATGGTCTACTCTATAATTCTAATGACGACCACATAGGGTAAGTTTAATCTACACTCAAGTTACAGAGGAGAAATATATGGCTCAGTCAAGTAACTGGTTGTACAGTTTAGCAACCCAGGTATTACGACTCTGAGTCCAGAGATCATTATACACTATAAGAAATTTGATTGGATGTTTCTTATTCGACTGAAACAGCCTCCTCTGCAACGATCTGATAAACATGTCCCTATTTACCCTCTCTCTATGGTACTTAATTTGATATACTTTGAATGCATAATATTTCCATTTTGTATTTTATTCATAAGCAAGAATGAACAATACCCAATAATGAGACTAAATAACATAATTCCTATGGAGCCAAAGTGAGTCATCTGCAATAATTTGTACGAAAGACCCAAATAACTCTAAAGAATGATAAGTGAATATGCACTAGAACACAAATATGCTTAATTCATTCCAAAATGGCTAACTTTGACTCTATGGTCACTCACTTAATATTATTTTTTCTTGCATAAGCATCCAATATGTACAGCTGTCGGAAGGCAAGTCTGTAATAGTTCTGCTTTAAGACAGAAGAGGCAGAACAGCAGAGTGGAAGCAGTTGCGACACAGATATCCATGTCACTTCACCTGTGTCTTCTGGTGCTCTCTGGGACCCCTATCCTGGATTGCCTTTGGCTCTGGCCTTAGTACCTTTAATTCTAACTTTGGTAATTGGTCTGAACTCTTATTACAGCAGTTTCTACACCCAAAGAACCATAGCTGAGACCACAGAATTGTCATTTGCTAAAGTCTTCAGGGTATTTGGTCCTCATTTTAGGTGACATAGTATACTCAAACCATACCTTGCCATGTGGCTTCCTCTTTAGAAAGAAAGAGAATTTATAGGTTGTGGCATCAGAGTACCAGTGTGCTTGCTAAAAAAATTTTTAGCTGCCTTTAAAGTAAGCAAGTATATGCAAAGGGAAGTTAATGTGGTGTCATTGAAACAGGATGGGATTGAGACTCAAACAGCAATCTATTGACAGACCATTTGGCCTTTTATTATCAGTGAGGTTATCAACTCTCAGAGACTCAATTTATTCATGGATAAGGTTGAGATTATAGCAGTTACCTCTCAGGTTTAGTGAGAAATAAAACAACAACAACAAAAAATAATAGACCACATGAAGGTCCTAGTACAGTACAGGCATATAGCACGTGCTTAATAACTGTTCATTCTCGGACTCTTTCCCTCTGTTAGTCAGGTTAGGTTTGTTGTAAAAAATACAATGACCCTGAAATCTCAGTAGCTTAATGAAGCTAAGGGTACTTTTCACTCATGCTGCATTATGGCAGGTCAGCAGGACACTCTGCCCTACATGGCCATTTAGGAACTTAACCTAACAGACTCCATACTTTGTAGCTATTCAATACATCACCTGGAATTTGAGGCCTCCTCGATCTCCGTGTCAGGAAAAGGGCATACTGGAGGGAAGAAGCACTGACATGTCTTGGCCTTGGTATGACACATCTCAGTGTCCCACATTCTGTTGGCCAGAACTAGTCATGTGAAGCATTGTCACCACAGGGGTCTAAGCAATGTGGAAGGGGAGATCAGAATAGCACCATCCTCTTTTCCATAGCTTATCTATTCTTATGTACAAAGTAGATCTCAATAATGTATTGAATGGTGCAAATATTTCCTATGAGGAGACCTTCTGACAGACCTGCCAGCGAGGCCTGAAGATCTTCCATTAGATCATTCCCCCAACTCAGTTTTACCCCAAATCAATGGATTTTAGTTAAGTTTGGGCAAAAGCAACATACGATGTTTCATTTTTCTCCTCTGAAAAAACTGTCCAAACTTGGAGGTCTCATCAAGCTGATTGCCTAGGCCAAATTATCTTGCTCTATCTGCTTTTTAATAGGTCTTTCCTAGAAGTATAGCAAGATTAAGTCGCCAAATTGTTGCAAGGTGATGTGAGTTGCTGTGTTATTATTTATATGTCTATGCGAGTGACGAGATGAATTCGATCTATTGAAAATAGGTGTGAAAATTTGCCTAAGATAAGAATTTTAATTCTAAGAGACATAAAAGAAGGTGAAAAATCCTTTGAGGTAAGGGAGAATAGTGTCCTTAGAGTAACCGAAAAATCTCTTCCACTAAGGAAGCTTGTTATTGGCTTAAAAAAACAGGCATTTCTAGATAAAGTACAGAAACATCTTTCTATTTATCCAATAGCTCACTCAATAATTATTTGGTCCCTGCTATGTCACAGCCACTAGTTTAAACTCTGGACATAAAAGGTACGCAAGATCCCTCTCTGTAGACACCCAGCAATGCAATATTTCTCCTGCTTAATTGATGATATAGTGCAATTAATAGGGTCCTATGTAAGGGGGATATAGATTCTTAATCTGACCTGGGAGGGCCTAGAAAAATAATCATAATAAATCTACTCCACCAAATTGGGAATAAGCTTAACAGGGAAAATTATATAGAAAATTTTTGTTTTCAGAAGAAATATCTAGCTATCACAATTGACTTCATTTACCTAATTGTTTAGACAACAAAAACCAACACAGACATTGGAAAAATGCACTAAATGATTAGTCAATGGCAATTCAGCCTTCCTTTTCAGATTCTGGATTTGCTGGAAAGTTATCATTAGTTTACTTGGTTCTAAAATGTATGGGTTCCAAAGGGAGTAAAACTCACCTAGTAATTCAAGGTAAACCACACACTCACTGCTTATAAAATTATTATTGATTTTAAATAGTACATATAGTACAACAATAATACCTGTCATTGTGATTATATTTGCCCAAGAGTTAATATTATTGGCATCAAAATCCCAACAATAATATAGTAATAGAGGATGTCTGTGTATATGACTGACAGTAGTCAAGTGAACACAGTTTCATGTATTTTTGTTACCACATTTCTAAAATAATATAAAGGTTACTCGCTTTAGCATAGCCTAATGTTTTAGGTACTTTGTTTTTCAATTCAACCTTTCTAAGTAGGAATATGGTGAAAGATAATATAAGATCTATAAGATACAATAAAATGCTGCCGCATCCCTTAGGGAGTTTACAAATTAGGAAGAATGTGAAGAGACACATGCAGAAAACTACAGTGAGATTGGGCCAGAGGAGAGTTAAGAAAAACCACTGTGATTCAGCAAAGGACACAGCTTGAAAAATGAGGAAAGGCTTCATCAAGGAGGTACTGTTCAAATGGCATTGAAAAACAGATAGGAGGACTTTAACAAGGTGAGATCAAAGAAATTTGACCAATTGGGGGAAAGGGAAACACGTTGTAAACAAACAAGCATGGAGGCAAAAAGCATCTGAAACAGTCTAGAAAGATAATCCCATTTTACTGGAGAAAAGGGGTTGGCACAGGGTATGGCTGGAGAAGCAGGATTAGACCAAATTAGAAATGAACTTAAATGACGGGGTTAAGAATTATTTCTAAATCTGTAGATATCAAGCAGTAATATCTTGAATATATGTGGTCTCTTTTAGTCATGTTCAAAAAAGGAAATTACAGACTTTCCACTCATCAAAAAAAAAAAAAAGGAAAATCAAATAAGCCAAACAGAACCAGAGTTTAGTCATTTGAATCACAAGACAAGCTGTTCAAAGTTAAAATCCAGGAACAAAGGGAAGCTCTGCAAAAGAGTATCATCATGACAAGGGAACTGGAAAGAAAATGGAGAAAGAAGGAGGCTGCAGGAGTAGATAAGCACCCAGTGACTTCATTGGAGGAGAGCGCCTGTTTGGGGAGGTGAGTCCAGGTGGGGTTGGGATAGTGAGGAGATGACCTCCAGATGTGGCTGCAGTTGGGAGAGTCTTGGTTGATGACTGTGGTCAAAGTCAGGATGCTGCCTGGGGGCTGTGCCCACTGAGCGACATCAGCATTGTGTCTCTTTGTTATAGGGTGTCGGTTTTCCAGGCTGTGGTCTGTCCCTCTTTCCCTAGCTCATAGACTTAGATGAAGATTCCATTTTCACTGTTCTTCCGTGTGTGACCAGCACCCCTCAGTATCCAGAGTTGAGGACACTTGAAAGACAACTTACTTCACTTTCCCCCATCACCATCTCACTGCCTCTGAATCAGAAGAGTGAGCTGGAATGCAAAGGAGCGGTGACTCTATGAAAGTGGCCTTTCAATGCCCAGTAGCTTAAAGGGACTGGACAATGGTGAAACCTATTGCTACTGAAGGCCTTGAAGTGGAGAATGATTAAGATCTCTTACAAGGTTGGTGAATGTAACAGATATTGCAGTTTATCTGAGGTGCAAAAAGGTCTATAATTTTATATCTAAATGCATGTTTAATGACCCCAAAACTAAATATCATCTAGAGAATAAAGATATGCCTCCTCTTCTTCAAGAGTACCCATATAAGGTATATTAACTAGAATGTAAAGATGAGACCCGACTCCCCATAACTGCTTAAATGTTCAGTAATAATAGTAGTCCATGAGGCTCAGAAATATTGCATAACTTCCTCCAAAATTATACACCTAATAAACTGCAGAGAGGACTCAGATAAGTTGTTCTGCCTCTTTCCACACTGCAGATCCATCCTATACTGCTTGATCTTTGAAACATAGAGGATACAGGCATTTTAAATTTTATGACTATAAAAAAGACTTCACCGTAGTGTTTCCTCTTTTGTCAGCTGTTATCTGTCTTTGGCCTAAGCACTCATTATTTATGTTCCCAACAATAATAGTGATTACTCCGCATTTTAGATATAGGTAACATTATTTGTAAACTCTGTGCTCTTTAAGTATTACCACCCTCTTTTTTCTTAACCCATGCACTATTCTTGTTTAAAATGTGCTTCTTAAATATATCCCCCAAAACACTTCACTCCTTCTTCTAGTAAAGAAAACACAAGGCTTAAGGTGAAGAAGTGCAAGCTTGTTTCAACCTTCAGTATATATTTGTCACACTTATTCTTTCTATAAAAGACTTTGTTTATTTACTTTTAGAGAGAAGGGAAGGGAGGGAGAAAGAGAGGAAGAGAAACATCAATGTGTGGTTGTCTCTCGTGATCCCCCTACCGGGGACCTGGCCCACAACCCAGGCATATGCCCTGACAGGGAATCGAACTGGCGACCCTTTGGTTTGCAGGCAGGCACTCAATCTACCGAGCCACACCAGCCAGGGCTCACACTATTCTTTTTTATAAAAATAATAGATGTGTTTCATGTCTGACTAACTTAATTTATCTTCTGTCAGAACTGAACTCAACCATTTTCCTCCTAAACCTTCCACTTTTATTTTCCTAACTTTTCATTAGCACCACCATCCAGCCAGTTACTCAAGTTTGAATCCCTGAAATCTTTTCCAAAGTCTCTTTTGTGTTCCAAATGTTAAGCTGCCAGGTCTTTCAAATTCTATTTCTGTAGTTTCTCTCAAATCCATCTCCTCTTCTCCCCCCACCCACTATCGTGACCATAATGAACACCAGTGGATTTTAACCATGGTGCTTTGATGCGAGTCTTTGACATTCTTGTATGATGCAAAAAGTAATGAGATCAATTTTGAGAAATTGATTACTATTAGTAAAAGCAAAATTTGAACATAATATAGTTGAAAATTAGTTAGAAAAACATCTAAGTCTATCCCCATTACGATACGATTCTGACTTATTGCATCCCTACCTGTGCATTTTATTGAGAGTAGAGAAAGGGGTGAAGTTCCAGCTATTGGAATGTGAATTGCGTGTTCCCCAGGTGACCTCCTTGGTCGATATGAATGTGAGCGCCATCCTTCAGTTCAGTTTTGGCAGACAACAAGTTTGACGGTAGCCAAACTACCACTTTGCCTTCAATTTCCTTTCCTTTTCATTCATCTTATGCTGTCAGAAGATCATTTTTTAAGGACAGCTTTCTGGTAGTGTAATATCCATGCTTTAAAATATCCAGTGGCTCCTTGTAACCCACGGAATCAAGTCCAAACACCTGACATTGATAAAACAAGTTCTTGTTGACTTGTCCCCACTTCATTATCCAATGCCTAGTCCTTCATGATTTCCTTCAGTCACCCCTTTATTTCAACCAAAACAAAATGCTGGCTCCATCCTTCCTCATTAATGCTTGTATTCTTATCATTCTTTCTTTCTGGAATATTTTGCATGAACTTTTCCATGAATCCAAATGCAAACTGGCCTTTAACTCTTAGCTCAAAAATTACTTTCTCCATGAAACCCTTCCTCATCATCCATAGTCAAAGTATTTTTTTATTTTTTAAACCACCCAAACTGACCATTAATAGTACATACATTTTACAATAAGTAAAATATATAACTCAAGAAAATTTACTTACAATAAAATAATCACACAATCTACTAGAAAAAAAGAAAGTGACTTTCTGAAATAAAAACCAATGTCCAATGCATGCTTTTGGTCCCACATGTAAATTAGACTATAGCTTTTGGGAATTGCTAAAATAATATTTATCTCCATATTGCATTTTATTTCAGGTGATCAAAATGCTTTGTAAATTATAAAAAAATCAATTATAATGCCATTAGTAATTGAAGGTATGCTTAGAAATGTGCACTCAGAGAGGAAATCCCATGGAGTCAAGTGGTTGACGAAGACAGAACACAACATTTTCTATCACATATTAGTGCTAGTTTTGCCTGACGAGGAAGAGGATGATAAAGTGCAAAAGGAAAAGGGGGAAAAAGAAAGAGAAGGAGGCAGTAAACATTGGAAAAGAATAGGGAGGAAGAGAAAGAACCAAAGGAAATACAAGATCATTGAAAATATCTTTGGAATACTTTGAAGGAATTCTATAGAGTATAAAAAAGAAAATATTTAACAAATCTTGGAAAGCATGACATTCAGTGGTTAATCAGAACATCAACCCTTATGCCAGAAAGAATGGGTTCAAGCCCCAGCTCTGTGATTTGCTAGGCCTGTAGTATTGACTAAATTCTTTAGTCCACAGTGTTCTCATCTGTAAAATGGAGAAGATAGTAGTAGTTTCCTCACAGCTTGTTATGAGGATTAATTATATTAGTATAAAGTGCTAAAGACATAATCTGGCACATAATTTAATGTTCTATAAATGAAAAGTGCTCATATGCAGTTGGAGATAGGATTTCCTTTTAAATAGGAGGTTGGCAGCTGGGGACCAGGAGAACTGAGATGTTCATATTCTACATTCCATGATTGTAAAATGACCAAGCGCTCAGCAGTAGTCATGGATGGCTGAGTGGTGTTCTTAAGTGAAAAGTTCAGGGGAACTGAGACCTGGTTTAGTAAGCTCCTCACATCTGTTTAATCACAGCTGTTGATGACTTTTGGTGGAGATTAATTTTGGGTCCCCAGAAATAGGCTATTGATATCATGACAGAAAATAAGTAGAATTGCAATTTGGTATTGGTCAACAGGGATAAGCAAAAGGACTAGAGGACTGACCTTAAGAAGCATCGATTTAAAGATCAGATCAGAAGTACTTTGGAAAAATATAAGAATTGCCTTAAAGGGACAAGGAAACATGTACCTGTGGGTAGGTCAAAATCCAATGTAACTAAATGGTGCCTATTTCTCTCCTGACATCCTCTGCCCTCTGGAGTTCTGGAAAGTAGGGGTAATAATAACCAACACTGCTCATTTGACTAGATGTTCTAAAGGGCGTGTGTATGCGTGTGTGTGTTCACCCACTTAATGCTCACCAACTCTCAGAAAAGGGATGTTATTATTTTCATGTTTCATGTTTCATGTGAAATTGAAGCTCAAAGAGATAAAAACATTTACTTGAGTGGTCCTAAAATTAGTGGTGGAGCTACAGTATGAAGCCCAGCGGGGCTGCTTCAGTCTGGTGCTCTAAACAATTAAGACACCTCTTCTGCAGCCCTGAATCACTTCAGCAGGAGAGTTATATAATTTCTTTTCTATTCTTCTCTTTTCTGCTTTTCAGCCAAAGACATACATACAACAATAAATGAGGAGAAACAGTTTGCCCATGAGTTATCCCTGTCATCTCGGGGTCAGAAGTTCTTGCTGAGAATACAACCTCTCATACCAACCCATTACAAAGACTACAGGTATAATCAGCAATTATGCATGTAGCACCTGTGATGGTCTGTGACTCTAAATGTAAAGGTGGGGTTGGTCAATGACAAACCCTAATAGGATGAATGATTTAAAGCTCTGAAGCCTTCCTTCTCTCATTGATGTTAGGGACACTGGCAATACCTTGCTCATCTCCTTTATAAATCTATTTGGCTCATTTGCTTATTTCTTAGGATATAGGTACATTATTACAATGCTGGAATAAACATACAGAAATGTCTATTGACTAATTGTTTGGATGAATAAGTGAATGAATAATAATTAAAATGCTTTGAATCACATAGAAAGAGCTGATCATAAAGAGATCAGCAAGGCTAAGGGGCCAGAGCTACTTCTCCATATACAACCAAAAGGGTGGGGAGAGACAGGTAGAATGTCAAGACACATTGCCAAGGTCAGGGGAAGTCTGAAGCCAACATCAGGTACTAACAAGGGGAAGCCTAATCCAACATAGGACACAGAAGGAGGGTATAATTGTATGAGCACACCTTACTTGTTAAAATGAAGTATCTATATGGCTCTAAGTAAGCTGCCATAAAATTACACTTGAGAATTTTCCTATAAACTAGTTCTGGTGGTCAAGGCAATCACAGTTTTGCTCATGCTCTATGTCTACATCAAAGTTTTAAACATATTTCCAACTCTTACTTGCAGTCAAGTTCCATGGTTCTTTAAATTAGATTTTTTTTTCGCTGTAACCCTCTGTAAAATTCACACTGACAATGTCAGTTAGGTTTTCCACCTGATTCACTTCCCCTGGTGTTATCGCCTGCTCCTTGACTGAGCTCCTTTGCCAAGATCCACATTCACATTGAAATCTCTCCACTTTATCTCCTATGGTAAAAATGTTTGCTACTTTCTTTTTCTATTGTAGAGATAGTTGATAAAGAAAAGAAAGCTTGGGGTGTTCTGGAAGCTTTTCAAGAGACATTTTAAGTAAATGTAAAATAAAAAATTATGACCCAACAGAATTTATAAAATAGGGTGTTGACTTAATTTTACATGCCAGAGATATAAACTTAAGGTTTTTCAGGCTGGAATATATTATAATTCAGAACACAGGCACTGACTGTTCTAGTGTCAATAAAGGGTTCCATTTATTATTTAGCCTTATAGATTCCTATATGCTGAAGAATTTTTCTATCTAGCCAACTATAGAAACAGTGATAATCATATTCTTTATAAAAAAAACTACACTCAGGTATATCTGGAACCACTGTGACAAGTTCTAATCAGGCTGAGCATGTCCCTGTTGGCAGAATGAGGGAAACAATTCCAGCTGAAAGCAAAGAAACTGGCTTCTTTATTAAGAAAACACAGATTCGGTATTGTAGAGTCAAAGTTCTATTGGGTTAGGCGCTCTGAATATTGACAGTAGCATGGTTAAGGACTCAGGCTTTTTAGTAGGTAGATTTGAATGTTGTTTCTACAATTTAACCCCTCTAAGCTTGTGTTCCTCAGCTGTACAATGAGAGAAATAATAGTACATAGTTCAAAGAATTGTTGTAGGAGTAAGATATCAATCGAATATAAAATGCTTAGTGTAATGTCTACTATATTTAATAACTGTTAGCTGCTGTTTTTGTCATGACCATCATCATCCTCATTATTATCATCTCCACCATCACCATCAACATCATCGTGCCCTCCTCGTCTTTAGTGGATTCAGGAAATGTAGTGGATTGGGGACCTCAGGATGTTAACTACTGGCTCAAATGGAGTATCTTATGATTTTTTCATTTAGGTTCCAACAGTATTTTCAACCATTAGACCAAAAGAATATATGTGAAACTCCCAGGGGATAGTAAGTTCCTTAAAGTATGTTTAAGGAAAAAAAAAAAAAGCCTAATCATGGAGTTCCTGATGTTTCTGAGAAGGGAGACAGTTTTCCCTTCTCTTAAAATGAAAAGGCCATTGACTATGGAAAGGAAGCATGTAGGAGAGTAATGACTGAAAATACGAGATAAAATGGGATGAGAAGACTTGATTTTCAGTCACGTCCCCTTTCCTACCTATAATGTTCAGCAGCTTAGAGACCTGGTGTGATGGTGATTTGCCCGGGTCAGATTCAATTATCGCCCCGTTGATTACTACTGTCTCATTATGAATCTCTGCCTTTGGCAGAGGGTTAGATTTTGATGTATTTCACTATCTGCATAAAATAATTTGCCATTACCAAGCAGTGAAATTAATTTTACTAAGCAGAACAAAGACAATATACTGTCTCTGCTTCTCCAAATGTAAGTGGTGGTAGGTTTTTAAATGGGTATGTTTGGCAATTTTCTCCCTACTCACCCGTCAACTGCCTCCCCCCTGTACTCCCTGCACACCCTCTCTAGCCGGCCCTACCTGAGTCATAATAATGGCTTCTGTCTGTGGGGAGTGTTTTTATGTATCACAGATTGGTCAGGTTCTTGGATACTGTGGTAGACAGAATTACACCCCCCCACCAAATTTGTGTTTAACTCTAGATAAACAGTGACTTAGCACTGGAAGCCATCAGACTTGGTTCAGACTCCAGCATTACCGCTCTCCTAGGTCAGAGTTGAATCGGGGAGCAAGATTACATAGGCCCACGTAGTACATGGCAGGCTTTTCAACTATAAATTGGGAATAATAATCTCCACTGTTCTGGGTCTAGACCATGATAGACATTCCAAAAAAAAATGGAAGTTTCAAGAAAACACTAATGATGATTCATATTTCCTCATTTCCTTTATTAGGAACATGGTATCTGAAAGGGTTACTTTGATTAAGGTGAGCATCTTGGCCTGGATCAGAACTAATGAGACGTTTTTAAGAACATTAGCAAAGTCCTATGCTGTCAGATCCATGGATGGATTCAGTCGATAGAGGTGAGGCACTTGAAAAGCACAGGGTGGCCAGCAGGCACCACTGGCATGGCATGTAATAGGCAGAGAAGACATCCGCACTCAAAATTATCACCTTCTTAGATACGTAAACAGCCATCATTGAAGACTGGCAACTTTTGTATACACTCTCCTCTCAGTTTCTTTGCAGGGTCCCTCTGCAAAAAGCAAGTGCTTCTTGTGCACAATGAGGGGAAAGCAGAAGATGACCCATGCTCTTTGGCTGGGACTACTCTGCACTTAGTGTCTGGGGGGAGGGGAAGATGAAGGTGGAATATGCTCTGAATGGGGCAGTGAGGAGGATGAAGGTGAAGATGGCCTGGTCTAGCCAAGATACATAAGCATCCCAAACACCCATCATCAGACAACGGGATAAAAAAGCTGTAGTACATGTATACACGGAGTGTCCAACCTGTGGCCTGCAGACCACATGCAGCTCAGGATGGCTATGAATGCAGCCGAACACAAAACCATAAATTTACTTAAAACATTATGAAATCTTTTGTGATTATGTGTCACAATGCATTTAATGTGTGGCTCAAGACAACTCTTCTTCTTCTGGTGTAGCCTAGAGACACCAAAAGCTTAAACACCCCTGAATGCAATATTACTTGGCCATTAAAAAGAACAAAATCTTACCATTTGGGATCACATGGATGGACCTATAAGGTATTAAGCTAAGTGAAATAAGTCAGTCAGAGAAAAACAAATACCCCATGATTTCACTTACATGTGAAATCTAAAGAACAAAATAAATGACCAGAAAAAATGGAAACGGACTCACAGACACAGTGAACAGACTGATGGCTGCCAGAGGGGAATGTGTTTGGGGAACTGGGTGAAAAAGGTGAAGGGACTGAGAAGTACAGATTGGTAGTCACAAAATAGTTACAGAGATGTAAAGTACAACATGGGGAATATAGTCAATAATATTGTAGTAACTATGTAAGGTGCCAGGTGGGCACTGGAAATATCAAGAGGGACACTTTGTAAAGTATATGATTGTCTAGTGCTGCACTTCTGAAACGAATATAAAATAATAGTAAATGTAAAGTGTAATTGAAAAATAATATTAAAAAACATTCCCTCTGTCTATGGCATATTTTTGACTTAAAAGAAGAATACTAAAATTTAATTCTTTTTTTCTTCTAGAGTGGCTGCTCAAGACTGTCCATATCAGGAAGGCTGAGACTTCAGCCACAGGGCTGCTCCCAGGGGAGTGGACTGTGTACTTAGAAACTGACCCAGGAAGATGGGAAAAGTTGAGAGTCAGGACTGCATCAGGTGGTAGGTTTAGCCTAGGGAGGTGAACTCAGAGAAAAAAGTCCCAGGAGACAGTGGGGTGATGACTGGTAGATAGCCGTGGTTTCAGGGACTAGGACCAAGGGAAATGCAGTGGTTCCAGCCAGGGACTGACTGCAGACACACGGGCTGGTGGATAGTGGAGCCTCGGCTGTGACTGAAAGAAGCAGGAGTCATACAGATTCATGGGATCTGAGTGCCGGATGGCTTCTCTAGGGTTATCTGGAATATATTTCAAGGCTGTCTAACTTGCTGCAACAGTTTCCAAAGGAATGTCCCTGTCTTCAATTTCATGCATTTCCAGTCCTTTCTCCTTTTAAAACCCATCAGTGGCTTTGTGTTGTCCTCAGATGAATTCCCAAATTATTCAGCATGGCACAATTTCTCTCATCACCCTTCTCTGTTTCCACCTCCATTGAAACATACACACACACTTACACACATGCACACATCCCTTTAAAAACAACCCAATTATGCCATTGCTCTGTTCAAAAATACCCCCAAAGCTTTCCACTTAGAGTTCTGCCCTGTCTGAGGGCTTATGTAATCTTCTCCCAGGCCATCTGTGGCCTCATGCCCTACTACTCTCCCCTAGGCCGCTATTGCTTTTTCTCTGACACAATGGTTACTGCCTTGAAGTCCTTGTGCTTCTGGATTCATCTATCTGGTTATCTTGCCTTGCTTTCTTATCTTCTCCAGGTCTCTGCTCAAAAATATTACATCAGAATCAGCAAAGCCTGATGCCAGCACCGTAACATAAATGAGCCATCCCACCCACTGCACAAGCCTGAACCATCATTCCCCTTCTCCTGCTTTATTTTCCTCCTCAGCACTCAACATCACCTTTAAGTATATAGTATTTAGCATTTCTCCCTTGCAGAAGAAAAAGACTTGATTTTGTTCATTTTATTGCCATGTCATTAGTTCCCTTGAATAGTGCCTGCTAGACACTCAATAAACCTTTGTTGAATAAATGAAAGTATGAATGACATTAGTTTACTTATCATCTATTTTGAGAAGATTCTCTGTCTACCTTCAGTGTGGGTGGGGCCTTCTCCTCTGTGCTCTCACAGTATCCCACAATATTGTGTTTATTGCTACATTAGTGTCAATCACAACTCACACTGGATAGAATGACCTCTATACTTATGTGGCCTCCTTACTGTTCTCCAAGCTCTGTGAAATCATGGACCCAGCCTTGCTCACTCAGGTAGATGGGGTACATAGCAGGTGACCATGTATGATTGAAGAATGAGCACAGGGCTATGAACAGGCACAATATCAGAGGAACAAGGATGAACTGATGATTCCTCTGAGCCACAGAATTACTGTTCCTCATATTCTTCTAGGTCATGGTAGCTTCCAAGGTCAAAAGCAAGGCTGAGTCCACAGATATGGCTCTGGTAAGGATCTGGGACTGGGAACCAGAAAGGTTTTATTGGTATATCGTCTGCTTTCTCAAGTATCACCAGGCACCTAAGCTGTGCTAAACTAATCTGAGCTGAGCATCTCTGAAGAGATGGTGAGAATATTCTGGTTGCTCAAAAAAAAAAAAAATGGGTTCACTAAAACTTCCTGGCTGCCTAAATAAGGGCATTGAAGTTCAGAACATACCAACATCCTGAAACAAAGGTTCATTACCTTTTCATCTACTTTCAGATTTTCTTAATAGCATGCAGAGAAGCCTGCTTTGCAAGGAGATCAGAAATCACTGGTAGACAATGCCTGTTACATTCTTCGATGTGTGCTGTCATATGGCTTGGTGTGAGTTCTATGAGTCATCAGAGGGGCAGAGGACTTGAGTCAGAGTGCTGAGTTTCTAACCATTGCTGTTGGTTGTCGCATTCTGTGCCTGCCGAATGGATGAACCACAGGTTAAGTCGGCTTTATTTTAGTAATCAGCTACCATAATGGTCCCAACTTTTAGGGTATGCATATTGCATGTCACAGAATCTGGATTCTTTAAACCTTGAGTAATGGAGGCAAGATTCACATTGGGCTGTTTGGTGGTTTTTTCCAGTGAAAACTTTCATTATTATTCAGACACTGTATTATTATCCTATAAGAGGAAAAGTAATGGGCTTCTTATTGAGAAATACACAAAGTCAGTCCAGAGGAAAATTCTTTCTAGCTTAAAAAATGACACCTAAAGTTTACTTAGTATTTTATGCTTTCCAAAACTCTTTTATTTGGGTTATCTTATTTTTTTCTCACATGCCTCACAGTTCACTGGGAAAAAATGGAAGTCCCATGAGAGTTGTGAGTTAGTAATTGGCCTCAGACTGTACCTCCGATGTCCAGAGCAGTACCTGGGTACTGACAATTTTTGAACGAAGGAAAGGTCTACTTACTCACTGTGGGGTAGTAAAAGAAATATTCCAGAGTCAGAAAAGTACTGTGTAGAGGTGTGGGTTAATGGGTAGTACAAATTACCAGTTCTCTGATCTTGGGTAGTACTTGAACTTCAATTCCCAGTAGCCTCACTAGTTAACCAAATAGATAATGGCGTTTAACTTTGTCCTGCAGATTTACTAGCAGATATGAAAGCGTTTAGCACAAGGTCTGCATATAGAAGCTATGTAGTTGATATTAGTATATTTTGCTTTCTCTTTTCATAGAAGAAATATAAATAAATTGCTATGGGAATTCAGAGGAATTATGATATTCATTTTTTAAATGTGCAACTTGAGAGTCATGAGACATTAAATGATTTGCCTGAAGTCACACAGCTAATATGTACCAAAGCTGGGCTGGCTCTGGGCTCTCCCAAATCCTAGATTATTGTTATTACGATCCCTATTACCCTATAGCCTCTACAGTTTTAGAGTTGAGGCCCTACCTGAAACACCTTAGATCTGAGTATCTATCCCACTGTCCAATCAGAAAGACAATGCTTTTTCTAGGAGAGATAGGGACCAAGGAGTTAGAAATCTAGAATGTCATTAGACTCTTCCCGGAACATACTGCTATCTCCAAAGAAGACCCATAAGGAAATCTCCGAAAATTTAAGTCAAGCTAAATTATAAGCTCATTTGCCCTCTGCATGGCTCACATAAAACTAATTAGAATTCCCATGTCATGAATTTGGGAACCTCAGAATTCATATAAAACTTGTTTATTATTTCACATAATGAAATATGTCAACCTCCATGGAAATTAAAGTAACAAATCATCTCTTACCAATGACACGCAAATGCCATCACAGCTCTACGGAATGTTAGTTCCGTTCAGGGCTGTCACGGATCCACATTACCTTGATCTGACAGCAGGCAGCCGCACAGGTTTCAAGGAAGGAGATATTTAAAGCTATCCACTGATTGAGCTATGGCTTATGACCAGCTGGCAATCAAAATGCAAGACACACAGAGCACAGGATGACTACAAACCACACATGAAAAGACAGTCATTTTTTACATGACAGCTTCCCACAGATCATTGCTAAAGGTAGGCTCGCTCAGTGGGGAGGAAACCGGGATACTCACTGCCGGGATACTCACTGCCTAGCTATCAACTTAGTGCATGCTCTGGCACTAAAACTGACAGAGATAACTAGTGACAGACAGCAGTAAATAGGTTACGCAATGCTTTGGCATTATGTTGCACATTCCCTCGGTTTGGGTTAAATTTTCAAAAGTGCTTACATTGCTGAGATCCAAAGGTTCATTAATTCAGTCTGCCCAATGATAAGGGGCTGAAGGAGTGCCAGGTATTAGGTGTGGGTTCGGGAACGGCAGATGAGTGAACCACAATCCCCATGCTAATGAAATGCATCTTGTGAGACATCAGCAAACCAAAACACCCACAACATTCTAAAACTCTGATAAAGAATCAGATATACTGTATCAGTAACAATAGTTCATCATGTAAATAATGTGTTAAAGTCACTGGTCAAAAACAAAAATCAAAACAAAACAAAGCAAAAAGAAAGGTGTAAGTGGAGGTTTTGGCTGAAACAACAAAGCAAGAATCTCTTGTGCCAAAAGAAAGCCCTACCTTTAAAAATGATATCTTTTGAGCGCTAAGCCAGCCATTATCTAAAAATCTTGATCTCTGGCATTTTTAGAGCATCCTAAAGTTTTCTAAACACTTTCCTTACCCTCATGTATCAGGTATTATTTTCTTCATCCTACAGGGACAGAACTGAAGCACTCAGAAATGAAGTAATTAATATGGGTCACAGACAAGGGAAGTGAGGGGGCTGAAGTTGGACATAGGTGTGATGGACAGGTGAAGTTGGACCTAGGGACAGACACAAGGCTTCTTTCCGATACACCACAGGACGAGTCACACAGACACATAATACCAAAGCTATGCCTGGAACCTACCTTTTGTAATTCCTACTCAGGTTGCTTTCACCACAGAGACTGATTTTTACTTATTGTTTAATCCGTGGCAACTTGTTTAAATATAAATGATCTTTTTCAAGGGTTTCCATAGTTGAGTGCTTAAGAGTTTGGACTCGGGAATCCCAAACCTGACGCTGCACAGCAGCTCACTGACCTTACCTCAGTTATGGACTTAAGCTCTTTGAACCTCAGTTTCCTCATCTGTAAAGTAGGAGAATGATGCCTGCCTCACAGGGCCATTTGTACAGAATATAATCCCTGTTCAAGGCAGATTTTATGTGGAATAGCCCTTTAATCAACAAAGGGGCCAGTGGCAATTTAGTAGTTCAAATTTACCTAGGGACTCAGAAACGCCATGCTTTTCACAACCTCACCGATGACCTTTATTCCGAAGAGGCGCTAAAATACGAGGCCTGCATTATACATTACTAGTGGGATGCTCTGTGCAATCTACAGACTCTTGACGACACTCCCTACCAAAACTGCTCCACCATACTAAAAGGTCCTTGCCGCCTTAATGATTATCTTAGATAAAAATGCGTGACTGGCTCAAACAGAAAGCAAAAATGAGCAGTTTTCCTTTACTTAAGAGCCTCGGGTTGGTACTAAATATAAACACTTTCCAGGTTAGCAGATCAAAGCAAATAGTTCTGTTTTTCTTCAGTACTTATTCCCTCTCTCTCTCCTGCCTCCCTCCCTGCCCCTCTCTCTCACTCGTGCATCC
>PVKM010017379.1:0-25968 GCA_004027735.1 Carollia perspicillata
CTCCCAACACGCATCGATCAAACCACCATGCTGGGCACTCCAGCCTATCGCAGCGGTGCGTGTCAGTCATCTCTCGATAAAACTGGAAATAAAAACTCATTTGTGTCCACATAGTAGCCTAAAAACCCGACACTATGTCTTGCTTATATTTGTATCACCATCATCTGTCATACTGTTCGTGAATAGGAAATACAATTAATTTAACTTTAAGAAAAGGGAGGGGCAACCTGTCTCCCCAGATGCACGCAGCAGGCCTACCCTCAGCCAGGACTCTCAGGCTGGGCCCCAGAGATCAGCTGGCCAGGGAACGTCCGATGTGTGGGGATCAGTGCCTACAAGCAGCCCTACCACCAACCCCCTGGAACACAGGGTTCGCCTTTTCTAGTTGTCTTCTAAGATGAGAGTTTTGACCTTTAAGGTGACTAAATTGTCTCTGAGAGCACTTTATTATGGCCATTGTTAATAAGACACATTAATAAGAAATATTTGCATCAAGCTTTTCAGTATACCAAACTGCTTTCTCCTACGTGTGCCCGTTAACCCAGTGGGCATCACGGTCCCCGTGTTACAGATGGGGCAACTGAGGCCCAGCAGGAGATGGGACCGGAGGGATGGCACACAGCCAGGACACAGCAGAGCAGGGACTCTTCTCTAGATGGCACCAGGACAGGAAGGGTGGTTCTGAGGGAAGCAGAGGCCTGACACCTCAAGGTGCTGTGTGACCTTGGGCAATTCGCTGCACCTCTCTGAGCCTCTGGAGGGCTCATTATAAAGAAGTACGTATGGGAAGGCGGAGGCAGACAGGGTCATGAGAAGGAGGGCTGGCTCCCATTCCCAAGCCACTTCCTTCCTCCACCCTGAGACAAGACCCAGGTTGTGCACAGTGACTGAGTTTTGGGGGCCCCAGTCTCACTGTGCAACTGAGTAATGGTCTGTGTAATCATTTATGTCTCCCCCGCACCCCACCCTGGTCCCCATTCTATCCCTATCACCCAGCACCGTGCCCAGCATACAGTGTGAGCTCAATAAAAACTGAGTAAATGAATAAATGATGCTGAATAAATTACTTCACTCAGGTTTGAGAGACCATCACAGGACAGGACAGAGTCTGGGAGGAATAAACCAGCGGGGGCAATAGGGTCCTCCTGCACAGCACCCCAGAGAAGGAGAAGGCAGGCGGGGAGCCCAAAAGCCCACCCGCCCTGTCTGCTACCCGGTGTGGCCGCAGTGGCACCACCAGGCACCTCTGTGGGCCCAGCTTCTTCGCCCACAAAGCAGAGAAGGTTGTAACCCTCCCCCAGGGCTGTCTCAGCTCAGATGAGTCTGGGGCAGGGTAGGTGCTCAGTAAGCATCTCTACGTCAGAACGGGACTTCATAAATCAACTCAGCTGACCCCTCGGTGCCTGGATGAGGAGACAGAGTCCCAAGGCAGCAGCGTCTTAGAGTCTCACAGCAAAGAGGGTCAGGGCTGGGGCGACAGCCACTGTAACTAGATTCATGGGGACGATCTGAAACTTCAAGAAGCAGTTCGTCATCGTTTCCATGGGAATGACCTCCCTGGGCTGTAGGATAAATAAAGGCTGCAAAGGTAAACTTGTCGGATTTAGCAAATGCTGCACGGGACATACTTAGACTGAAGACATGACTCACTGTTTATCTGAAATTTGAATTTAACTGGGCGCCCTGCATTTTATTCAGCAACCTAATCCACAGTGTCTGGACGCGTTATCCACCGCCAAAGCCAGCACAAAATCTGAGACCAGGAAATAAGCGGCATCGAACCCTCTGGCGGCCTGGTCTGGAAACCTCTGCCCGAGTACAAACTAAGTGAGTCAGGACTGAAGACCACACACTCTGCCCTGACCCGTGCGGCTCAGTGGGTCGGGCGTCACCCCATAGACCTAAGGGTCCCGCGTTGACTCCTGGTCAGGGCGTGTGCGCGGGTTCTGGGTTCGGTCCTGGCCAAGGTCCACACGAGAGGCAGCCCATCGACGTTTCTCTCTGACACTGACGGCGATGTTTCTCCCTCTCTCTCTCCCTCCCTTTCCCTCTCTCTGGAATCAGTGAGCGTGTCCAGGGATTCTCACACACACACACACACACACACACACACACACACACAGAGCCATGCTCCTTTTCTCCTTGCCACAAGCCTCCTGCTGTGCAGACATTTCACCACCTTTGGCTGCCCCGTTTCCACGTGTTTTCCAAAGCAGGTGTCCACCGCCAAGGACGTCATGTCACGCGGACCATCACACTCCACACTCCCCCAGCCTCCCCCTCGACAGGCATAGCTAATGGGGCATGGCATCCTTCCCCCTGCTCAGGGCCCATCCTTAGACTCCTCCCCAGGACCCAGTCCCTCTCTGGGCCCCAGTAACTTAATGGGCAAGAGAAAGATCTCATGTGTGAGAGACGGTCAGGGCGGGCAGGACACCCAGAAAAGACCAGGGGACAGCAAGACAAGCAGAGGCTCACAGCACCACCTGCCCCTGTAAATATGACCAAGAACTTCATCCCCCACTGTGGCATCACGACAGCCCTAGTGGGACCCCATGGACCAAGAGCTCAGAGAGGAGGATAGGAGGAGATGGGAGGATTTGGGGGTGAGGACGGGAAATGTGCAAGGTGAGGCGGGAGCCGAGTCAGGGCTGGGAATGACAGGCAAACGGGCAGGGGAGCAGATGACCCCAAACTACCTGTGGCTGTTCCTAGGGACAAAGGAAGGAGGGTGGACGGTGGAAGTGGTTTTCGGACACTGAGGTGTCCACACAGACCGCCCCCCAGAGGTGTGCCGCTGAGCTGCCAGGCTGGGTGGGGGCCCACCCTTCCCCTAAGCACGTACAGACAGGAAGGGGGGCCTGTGCACTGTGGTCCGTTTCACAGTAAGCCCCCAGCTCAGGAAGGGAGAACCCTCGCCCTGGGGCACCCAGCTCCTGAATGCCAAAGCAAAGGTCAGCACTGCCGCCCCAGCAGCCGTCCTGGGAAATGATTCCAGCCCCCTATTTTAGGTGAGGACACCCGGTACCACAGGAGGCTCTGGGGGGCCCTTCCCTGGCTGGGTCTGAATACAGACTGTGAAAAAAAAAAAAGGATTCTATGGAAAGTAACTTCACAGGGTGATCTGATCATAAAGTCACACCCCAGGCCTGTAACTTTTTTAGTGAAAGGTTTTTAAGCAAGCTCTGTCCATCTCTTCCAGCCTGCTCTCCCTGGGTTACGTCTTTTATTATAACCGGTGATCTAGTAAGAAAGATGTTTCTCTGAGTTCTGTAAGCTACCCTAATGAAGTAAGAGAACCCAAGGAGGATGTTGGGGGAGCCTCCAATCTAAAGCCAGTTGGGCCCTGGCTGGTGTAGCTCAGGGGATTGAGCGTGGGCCTGCGAACCAGAGGATCGTGGTTCGATTCCCAGTCGGGGCACGTGCCTGGGTTGCAGGCCAGTTCCCAGCAGGGGACACATGAGAGACAACCATACATTGATATTTCTCTCCCTCTCTCCTTCCCTTCCCCTCTCTCCTTCCCTTCCCCTCTAAAGATAAATAAAAAATCTTTAAAGCCAGTTGGTTAGAAGCCCAGGTGACAACCTGGATTTGCAATTTGTGTGTAAAGGGGGCAGGGGGCAAACGTGTGGACTGAGCCCTTCATTAAGCGGAAGCTAGCATCACCCCCGGTAGAAGGTATCAGAAGGTGTCAGAATTGAGTGGAATGTTAGGACACCCAGCTGGTGTGGGAGAATTGCCTGGTGGTGTGGGGAAGCCCCCACACATTAGAATTGTGACCCCTTTCCTTGAAATCCCTGACTAACAGCCAAGACAGGAAGACATACCCGGGGAATCTTCTCTCCACCTGGGACCCGAGCTTCCTGACACAGGTGCAACCAGAGAGGGAGGCCCCAGATCGCCCTGCTCACCCAGAGGCCCCATCTCCCTGCAGCTGTGAAGAGGACTACACATGGCTGACCTCGAGCTGGCCACTGCCCTCCATGAGCCTCAAATTTCTCACCTGTTACATGGAGACAGTAATAACTATGCTGTAAGATAATATAAGTGTGGAAGATGGAAAAGTTTTTTGAGAACGGCAAAGGGCGGCTCAATCTATTCTTGTCTGTATGTTCAGACTATCCTGAGATAGAGGTGTCGGAAATAATTACAACAATGGTAGCAGACGGCACAGCAATTACAATAACTGCCATTTGTTAATTGCTCCGTGTCCCTCCGCGTACTGAGAACTCTCAGAGTTTTTCCTCCCTGATCCTCACAGCAACCAGAGAAGGGAGATCCTACATCATTCTGTATATCACGTCTACTTTGTCAGAGGACTCAGGCCCAGAGGGGTTGACCGATGTCACCTGAGTCACACAGTAAGGCCGAGGGCAAACGACCTTTACACCCAGACTCACGGGACATCTGAGCTAAGACCTTAACCATTCCTCTCCTCTCTCTAAAGGGTGTATTTATCCTCGGAGTCTGGCCCACTATTTATAGCATTTCTTGTTTACTTTTTACTTTCTTCCCCAAATGAGGAAGGCGAGCAGAATGGGAGCCAGGTCTCTGGGGTGGATTGTTTAAATCCTCTGCTCCCTGAAGCCCCGAAGGCAGGGACTCCCCAGGGAAGTGCCGCCACTCTCTCTCCATGCCTCAGGGCTGTCACTTAGGGTAGTTTCTGGAGAGTCAAAAATTTGGCAACATCGTGTTTAGCATCTTAAAAACGCATAGGCCCTTCGGACTGGCAACTCCAGTTTGCTGACCATACCGAGTGTAACATGGTCACTGTCTTCGGTTTTGCAAGAAGAAAAAGTTCCGGGGGTTGGTTGCACAACCCTGTGAATACAATAACACAGCTGAGCTGTACACTTCAAAATGGCTAGGACGGCAAACTTCACGTTATGTGTATTTCACCACAGCTGAAAATGGAAAGAAAAAAAGATGTTCGCCGCAGAGTGGTTTATGAGAAAGACAAACTGCAAAAGCCCCATTCCCTCATCGGGGGGAATTAATTAAATAAATGATGATTTACCCAACAAATGAAAACCAGTTCGAACCAGGAGTCAACAAACTGCAGTCCCTGGACCAGACCCAGCACTTTTGTTTTTGTAAATAAAGGTTTACTGACACAAAGCTACGCCCATCATTTGCATACTGGCTCCGCAGTCTAGCTACAACAGCAGCGGTGAGGCCACACGGCCCGCGCACACAACACGCACTACCCGACCCTCAGAGGAGATCGTGGACCCCCGACCGAGAAGACCCAAGACCCAGAAAAATGCTCAGAAATATGCGAGGAGTGGTGATGGGGTGGGGGGAAGGGAGTCGGCTCCCAAATATAGCCAAGCTGAGAGTTCAATTTTCACAGAAAATTTTAAAATTTAAAATAACATATGGCTATATGGTAGGCCATCAAAGAGATGTGAGCAGGGCAAGGATGACTGCCAGGCACAGAAGGTCACCAGGGGTGGGGGGCGTGGCCTGGGGAGCCCGGCAACAGGAAAAACTAGAGCTTCGCCCCCGGGGTGACCTTGCCTCCCCCAGCATGTGCGTTAGACCCTCTGACCTTTCAAACACCAGTCGTGCAGTCCCGACTTTCCCTTCCCTGGCATGTAGCTGGCCATGGGGCAGACCCCCCAGGAGGAGGAACAAGGGCCCTAAGAGTGGCCTCACGCGACTCCCGGGTGGGCCCTTGCTGACACTCCCTCAGCATCAACCCCTAAGGATGACATCTAGGGGTCAGTTGTGTTTTAGCTCCAGGCCCAGAAAAACAGCAAAACCAGACAAGCCGTGGCACGGCGGACATCAGCACCAGCTGCAGACTCGTGACGGCTGATGAATACTCTCTCGGGATCCTCCCGAGACCTCCAGATAAATACCCCAGATCAGAGGTGTCCAACCTTTTGGCGACTCTGGGCCACACTGGAAGAAGAGCTGTCTTGGGCCACACATTAAATACACAAACTCTAGCGAAAACTGATGAGCAAAAGAAGTTCCATGCACAGTATTCATGATACCCACTGCCGCAGATAAACCAAAAAGTCCTCCCATAATAACTTTAATTATGCAGCGGCCCTTTTGATAACCTTTTAAAATTGTCAAGCGGGTCCCAAGTTTGTAATCACTAATACAGAAAATGTACATATCTGGCACCTACACCTACCCCACCCCAATCCCTTTCCCTGGGTGCCTCTCCCTCGTCTCTTTCCTAAGCTCCAAGGGTCTTTTATTATTTTTGGCCTCTGTAACTTGTTTACTGAGCCTGTTTCCTCTACAGCTCACGTCTTCTGTCTCTGTGACTTTCTAAACAAACTTTTGCTTATAGTTTGAGTCTGGGCTCTGAATTCTTTCTTCGCCAGACTCCAGTACCGAGGTTGCTGAACTGAGGTCTGGCCTGACTGCACGGGTCTGACACCCGGTGCACCAGGTCTCACCGTCAACAGCGTATTTCAGGACAGTGGAAACTGGGAAAATTTTTACTTTCTTTTTTTTGACTTTCTGGTGCTCTCCAAATTTTCTGTATTAAAGATATTACTTCCCAACACTTGAAAAAATGATAATTACGTGATGCGATGAAAGCGTTAGCTAATAGTACGACAGCAATCAACACTGCAACACAAATGTATCGGATTAATATGTTGTACACCTTAAACTTGCACGATGTTTTTCTATGTCAAATCTACGGCAATTTTTAAATCGGGTAGCAGACCACGATACCGCTCTCATTGCCTTGGCCCTTAGAGGGCGCTATGCTGACTTTGAGGCTTTGAATGCAATGCAGGTCTCGGTGCCAATGGCCTTTCCCTGTCAGCTGACAGGCTGCAGGGGTAGGGGGAACGCCCGGTGGGAATTCTCACAAGTCCAGACAGGTTCCCCGCTCACTAAATTTATCCCAGACACCCAGGAGGGTGGGTCTGGTTTTCAGCTGGGGGCGGGTGGGGCGTGTTGCGGAATCCTGTCAGGGAGAGGAGATAAGAAAATGTATCGGGATCCATGGAACTGCCACATTTTGCCATGTATAATGCGTACTTTTTTTGCCCAAATCTTTGAGGGAAAAATATCTATCCGTATCTATATAAATGTTTTTAATTTTTTATTTATGTTTATGCATTAGAAGTGTAACTCTAGAAAGCAATAACGATATCCGTATGCAAAATAATACCCTGGAATATGAACATCGGTTTTGTTTCTAAATATAAATAAATAATTGAAATAAAAAATGAAAACAAAAGGTATTTTTTCCTGAAAGTTTGGGCCAAAATCGTGAGTGTGCATTATACACAGAAAAATATGGTAATTTTTTGGGCTTCTTTGAGTGCTTCGAAACTCCACTATGAGGACAAAGTGACCGTGACCCCTGATCTGGCACTCGCTGTCTTTCTGATGCTTCTGGGTGCTGTTACTGTCCCACGTCCCAGGTTCCAGGTGGGGAATCTGAGGCTCAGAGATTCAGTGTGACCTGTCTCCCAAGGTCACTCAGTGGATACAGGGCGGAGCCAGGATTTGAACCCAGAACTGCCTAACTCTAGCTCCATCAGGAATACTCAGTATTTTGGCTGGTTCACGGATAACTCAGAGTCTGCTGAACAAACATCACACACCACCTCCTCCGGCCTGCGCACAACCCCGTGAGCAGATCTTAAGTGATGCCAGCCCTCTTCTCAGATGGGAACCTGGCGAGCACGGCGAGGACGGCTGCAACCCAGCACTGCTCAGACCTCAGGAATGAGAGCTGCTGTTCTCGTCGCCTACCATGTCAAAAGTAAACCCGGGAGGGCTGCTTGAAGGGGGCATCCGAAAGGCCTGAGAGCAAACCCTCCTCTCAGCCTCAACTGCCTCTCCTGTAAAATGAGCTCCCACCCATGTGGATGGGCCGGCAAGCCTCGGAAGAGAGGAACAGTGGCCGGCTTCTATCTGTTTGTTTCCTGTAGAGTCGCCAGCCCTGGTGGGGGCCAAGCCCCTAGCACAATATTCTCTTTATCTCACATTCCAGCTTCTCAACAGCAGGCACCTGGATTCCAGCGGCCTGGGCTACTCATTAACCAGGACGGAGCCCCAGGGCTGGAGTGGGAGTCTGCCCCCAGCAGGGGAGGGACAGGGGAAGGCAGTGCTGGACGATGCTGGCATTAGGGTCAGATCAACCGGGGTTCGAATCCTTCCCATCTGTGTGCCCTTTGGGGGAGTCATCTCACCTCTCTAAGCCTCGGCTCCCCTCTCTGTGTGGGGAGCTACCTGTGCCCTCCGCTCACAGGGCCACTGGGAGGGGTGTGGGAGTCCGGGAAGAGCCTAGTAGGGCCTGATCCAGAGTAAACGCTCAATAAATGTTATGTCATTTTTACAAAAAGAGTAACAACACCCAAGTCCTAGGTGCGTTGGAGAGTAAAACACACTAGCATGCATTGAACCCCTCAGCACCACATTCCCCGTGCTGTTCAAGAGTTAAATGTTAGCAAGTAGTCTTAGTGACATTTATGGTGTTTGCAGTGATGACTCTAGAGGTGATACGGAGTGGGACACACACCTCCTCGCCTACTGGCAGCTGGTCAGGGCGGTGTCCTGAGCCACCAGGGATACGCCTACCTGCTTTTCCACGTCTGATGTCACAGCATGGAGAACTGGACAGAGCACCTGGGGTGGGGAAGGGCGGGGCGGGGCGGGGCGGGGGTGGTCTGCACGACAGGGAGAGAGTCAGGTCCCCCGCTGGCAGCAGGAGGCCAAGGGCCTTCGGGCCTTTTCTCCTAGTTCTGGCTTCCGGGTGACCCCAAATCAAGCAGAACCCAACCCTGCACCAGTGGGAGCTTGGTCAGGGGCATGACCTCCTCCTCCCCCCACTCCCCAGGAGAAATCACTGCCCAGGAAGCCAGGATTTTCCAATTCCAGAGCCAAATCTACCAGTGAGTTATGAAATCAACTTCAGAGGGTCAGGGCTGTCATTTTTACACAAGAACCTACCAACAGTGAGGACACGAGTCATTATTTCTGAAACTGTGGTTTCATTTTCACGCGTGTGTACATGTGTGAGCACGTGTGGAATACTGCCACAAAACGTATTTCTTACTGGATGTCACAACTAAAAGACCCTGAAAGCCCGAGAGCGAGGACATTTTAAATCACAGTAAGGAAGACACCTGCAGAAAAGCAACTGCGTCAGGTTTCTGCCCCATTAAACCCCCTGGAAAACCACAGTCACGGTCCCCAACTAAGGAGGGGAAAGAAGCTTCTGTAAATATCAGGACACAATCAGCAAAGGCGAAGCGTCACTTGGTCTGGAGGTTAGATAACAGAACCGAGTCGATGTCAAAAGTCCCGGGGTTGATAATTACGTGTGCTTGCTCACATGAAAGAATGAACGGCCTCGCTCTTGCAAAACACATGCCGAAGGGTTCGGGGAAAAGGGGCATCTTGACTGCAAAACCCCCAATGATTCAGAAAAAAAAAAAAGAGAGAGTATTAAAGTGACTATTTTTATATTCTAGAGAGAAAGAGATAAAGCAAAAGTGGCACATGTTGACCAAGGGACAATCTGAGTGAAAAGTATACAAGAGTTCACTGTAATATTCTTGCAACTTTTCTGAAGGTTTTCAATTTCTTAAAAATGCAGAGTTTCATGAAGAGAAACTTGGGACAGCAGTCCCGATTCCTGGAGCGTCCTGCCCGTGCCCGGAGCCAAGAAGCTCTCCCTTTCACAGAAGTCTGGCTCCAGTCCTCAGGGTCAACTCGGCGAGGCCCCCATCACTGCTGGTGGCAAGGCCGGGACGGGAGCAGGGCCAGGGCTCTGAAACCAGCGCTTGGCCCGTTTGCAGGGCTGCCTCCCCGGCACAGGCAGGCACAGGTGGCCAGCCCAGGCTACGGACCCGCCGCCCAAGGTGACGATCTGTGGACGAGAGCCTGGGGCCTGGGTCTGTCTCCTCTTCTCGGAGCCTGGAGGAAACGCCAAGCTCCTACACCCCCGACCTCGGGGCGCTGTCGCATTGGTGAAACCTATGGCTGCAGGGGAGCTCAGTGTCACTTACGTTTGGAGGCTCCTCAGAAAGGGCTGTCGTTCTGGACCTATCACAACGAGAGGAAGCACAGATGGAAAGATCTGGTCAGGTCGTGACTGCGAATGGGACTCAGTCTTCTTCCAGAGGAGACCACCTGACTCACACACGCTAGGAGGTGCCCCCGTCAACGTCCAGCGGAGACAGGAAACTGAGGTGCTGAGGTGCTCGTGCACACACTCACATGCTCGCACACAGACACACATGCATGCAGACACACTTGCTCACACACCCCTCTCCACAATGACAGTGACCCCAAAACTGTCCACAGGCAGCCTGTGCTGGGAGGAGCAGATGCTCCCAAGGTTGGGAGGAGATGGCCCTCCCCGCTGGCTAAGCCGGCCCCTCTGCCCCAACTCCAAGGTCTGCACCCCTGTGGGCACCCCACCAGCCCAGTCACGCACCCAGGTCTGGGAATGACTGTTCTTTGTGAGCAAGGGGACATGCCAAGGCTAGATAGGTGGGCTGGGGGAGGCCCTGGGGACCCCAGATACTTGGAGAATACTTATCAACTATTTAGAGGCTCTGAGATTCATGTGCCAAGAAAATCTGTTGAACTTTGCTGAGCCAAGCAGTTCCCAAATGTGATTGACCCCAGAAACCTTTTTTTTTTTTTTTTTTTTTTAATAGAACACCTCCTGTTCTTTGGAACTCGGTTTGGAAAACAATGCAAGTGGGGACAGATCACTTCTGCTCCTCATTCCACCAGCAGAGCTGCACTAAAATACAAAAATGCAGAGATCTTGGAAATGGTTCCTTAACACCTAAGACCTCATATTTAAATGGATTAACAGAGATGTGGAAGGGCAGACAGGGTCCTCCAGGCTGAGCGCTTCCCATTCCTCACTGTGTCTGCAACCTGCCCTCGCAGCCTCCTCCTCAGACCCAGAAACCGCCCCTGCACCTGAGAGCTCCCTGTCCCCCGGATGAGACAACCTCGCTGCTATGCTAGGGCCCCACGGTCCACAGGCTCCCAGTGGCGTTCATTGTGTCCAAGGCACTACGGCGTAGGAACACTCAGTCGGTAATTTATTGAGCACCTACTCTGTGTCAGATATTGTTCAAGGCACTGAGACACAGCAACGGACAGCCGAGGTCCCCGCTCTCGTGGAACCCCCTGGTAAAGGCCCACACGTGACAGAGATGTCACGGAGCCTTCGTTTTCTGGGTGGACACACGCGCTGTGAAGGCTCGGGCGGAAGAGTAAGGTCTCCACCTGTGTGGGCAGTGGGAGTGGCGATGTGTACCCTGCTGTCCTGGGCAATATCAGGAGGAGAGGGACAACGGGAAAGATGAAGGTAGCACGTTTAACAGACAGTCACAAGCAAACACTGAGGGAAACGGAGGAAGGAGAGTTCAGTTCTATCTGGCCTGAGACTTCGCATTTGCACAAGGTCAGAATGACACTTGGTCACGTGAGTCCAGAGGGGTAGCACCCGGGCCCCTTCTTGTTGGGACAGCCTGCATCGATCTCCCCCGGGAGACCCACACGCGCCCACTCTCGGCCTCTGTGGCTCTGGGTGGGCTGACCCCCCTCCTACTTCCAGGAGTGGGCATGTGAGTCAGTCAGAGGGGCTGTCGCGATTGGCTCAAGAGCAGCACATGACCAAGCCTGGGCGATGAGAGCGATGACAGGAGCGATGCTAAGAAATATTGGGAAAAAACAAGGCTTTTTCTAAGCCGAGATGGCTATGCTGGGAGAAAGAATACCCTGTGCAACTGGGGGTGCCCCAAGGAGAAAGGAGCCGAAAGAGGAGGGACATGGAATCCAGAAACGCAGAGGAAGGAGTCCCAGTGACAGCTCTCAGCACCTGGATGCAGCCATGCCTGACGTACGACCCTGAGGCTTGTCAGTTAAAGGAGTCAGTAAATGGGGTTTTTTTAGTGTTTTGGGGGTTGTTTTTGAGTTAGTTTGAACTGATTTTCTGCTGCTTGCACCCTAAGAATCTGGATCTATGCCCTGCTTTGTATGTGCTGTGTGATTTAATGCATGCCCCTACTCTGACACTCAGGCCATCAGTCAAGTGGGGCACAGATGAAGCGACATCAGAGGTTCCCCCTGCAGTGGTGGTGCTCTAGATACCAAGAGAGCCGACTGGAAAGGTCCTGATTGGAAAGGTCGGGACCACTGCGCCTTCCCCTTGCCAGAGGAATCTACCCTCCTCACCGTTATGCCTGGAGGGCGTGCCGGAACAGCGAGGAGTGGGCCCACCCCACGCCTGAGTCAGCATTCCTACGAGCTCCCTCCCAGGTGGCTCCAGCTGCTGCTCCAGTGACTACATTTCCATGAGCTGCACTCTAAGTCTGTACTACTCTTCCCAGTTTCTCAGAGCAGGTGCCACTGCAAAATAAAGCCCCAGCCACAGCCAAGCAGGAGACCAATGACCCTTGTCTTCAAAGCCGACTCCCAATTAAGGAAAGGGCCTGTGTGGTTTGAGGATGAGCAGTCTTTAAACAATGGAAGCACCGGCTCCCAGCTCACTCCCATTCCATGGCCCACCCTTCCAGCCAGCCCTCCACCCTGAGGTTCATGTTAAGTATTGGGGAGGCCGTAAGAGACACGGAGCCTCCTTGGGCTCCAGCGCACTCTTCCAGGAGCTATGAGCATCCCCCCTCGGCTCTCGGCCCCAGGCAGCACGCCAGCTCCAAATCCCGCTGTGGGCCGGGGCCTGACATGCTGCCTCGGCTGCCCTGCTGTCAGCAGGGCCTGGCGGGCCCTGGACTCTCCCTGATTTACATCCGACTTGGCTGCCTTTAAAGGCCTCCTGTGGCTTCTGGACCAGGGACGCTGTTCAGCAGAAAAGGGCTTCCCCACCAGCATCCTTTCCAAGGTGGCACTGGCCCAGAGGGTCTGGCCTGGCTCAGCTGCCTCCCAGCTGTGTGACCTTGGGCTAGTTACCTGCTCACTCAGGGGCCTCAGCTTTTCTTGTGAGAAATGGGAACAATGGCCTCTTTTGCGATGGTTAAGTAAATGATGCCTACAAGGCCCCGGGACTTGGTTTCCAAAGGCAGCCTGGGGGGTGGGGGCTGGGAGTGAAGGCGGCAACGGCTGTGACCCCTCCTTTATGGGAGCGGCCCCAGACCGGCAGCACTGGCTCTGCCTGGGGGCTGGTTAGACGTGGGGAACCTCAGGCTCCACCCCAGTCCTCCGGCATGGAAAGGGGCATTTGAACAATAACCCAGGGGAGGCCTACAGCTTCGTAGTCCGAGAGGCCCAGGTACATGTTATTGTTGTGGGTGCAACACCCCAAGGCAGAGCCAAGGTCGGGGTGGGGTAGGGAATGGCCGGCAGGGGTCAGAGGTAATAAATATTGAAAGGGAAGAAAAATTCTCCAGTGTCTCCTGGCCCCCCTGAGCCCCCTGATGGCTCAAAGAGAGGGGAAGGGGCACAGGCAGGGGGTGTCCTATAGTGAGACTTAGCGAGCAAGTAGGTAGGGACAGATCACAAGACTCAGCCAAGGTAACAGAATAAAGGCCACTGAGCTGGAGCTCCTGCGTCACCTCCCTGACACTTCCACTGGGGATCCGCCTGCACCACGCGCCACAGAAACCCGCACGCTGGGGGCGGGGGGTGCTGCTGGGTGGGACAGCACCGCAGCGGGTCGGAGAAACCAGATGACCAGATGCAGGTGCAAAAGGAAAAATGCCATGTTGAAAAACACTGGCTCAAATGTATAAAGCTATGTGGACACAGAAAACACACCTGTGGTCCAGAGCTGCCCCCGGAGAGCGTTTTGAGGTGACCAGTGCTGTTTTTTCAGGCCTGGGATGTGAATCCTTTCAAAACAACCCACACTTTCCACTGGGGAGAAGTGGAAGACAGAGATGACTTCTGCCCAGTAAAGTGGAGAGCGGCTGGCAGGTGTGGGGGGGCGAGAGTGGGTTCTTTCTCTTTCGTTTTTGTAAGGTGTGCTCTCACCTCTATTCTTCTACTGGTGATTGGAGAAAAACCTGCTTTGTTCCCCCAGGAATGTTTTTTACTAAAAGCCCAGTGCCACTGCTCTGCTCAGAGCACCTCAGAACTCCAGGCCCCCAGTCAGCAGGCTCCCTCCAGGGGAAGGACTAAGACATCTGGCAAGCCAACGGGACGACGACATCGGCATTCTTAAGGGGACTAGCCAGAGCGGCACCCCTCCTGGTGATGGCATGCACTCCCCAATACAGACAGCAAAGGACGTGTCCCCCTTCTACTCAGCAGGCATCTCGCCGCAAACACAAGTTTCCTTACAAGTTAGGACTGAGGACCAGAGAAGGGGAAGCACTGGCCTAGATGGCGCAGCAAGCCGGCAGCCACAGGGGCCCAAACCCTGGTGTCCCTGTGCCCAGTGACAATTCGTCACTTTGTGCTCATTCGGTCTATCTTGGTCACCTGCCACATTGTCAGGGCCTAGAACAAATACATATTTGTTGGATGGGTGGATGGTGATGAGTGAATTTAATTTCCAAGCCTGTACTCATTCAGATGTTTAAAATATAGGCTCTCGTTTCAGGGTTGAGGGAAGCAGAGGGGTGTGTGTGTGTGTGTGTTGTGTGTGTGTGCACACATGCGCATGCACTGAGCCCCTACTGCACACCAGGCCCTATGTTGGAGCATCCCCCCCTCCCCCTACCGAGTCTGCCCAGTCAGGTGGGTGGATTAAAGGCACACTGCAGAGACCTGAGCTCTGCCCCGCAGGGGCTCGGGGAAGGGTGAGCTTATATCCATTGTACTTTGACTTCTGGAACCTTTCTGAGTGCTCACTATGTGCCAGGCATTGTTAAGTGGTTCCTGAAGTAGGTGGCAGTACAGAGAGATGCCTGGGAGGCCTGGAGGCTGGTGAGGAAGCTATTTTCTTGAGCTGTGGTTACATCCACCCAGAGAGGAGATACCAGTGCCATCTGGTAACAGAACGAAAGTCCTTGGAATCCTGGCCTGAGTCCTCCTCCATGAGGGCTAAGCCACCATCACCTCCAGGTGCTGACTAGCTGTGCAGCAAGACGGCAGAGCCCTCCAAACCTCCCGCTAAGCAGGACTCTGCTGAAACCCACCAGCCCACTTCGCCCCTCCATGCCCAACCAGGCAGCGGGCAAGCTGGGCCCCAGGACCACGGCCTTTCTGCTGGAAACATGGCAGTAATTCACTTCTCACTTTTATTTCGTGCTAGGAAAAGCCCTGGGACAGGTGGGACTCTCAGAACTTTGTTGAAGAGACCCTGGGGAAGCTGAAGTTCAGAGGGGCCAAGGAGGACCCAAGGTGAGCAGACCGGAACTCAGCTCTCCCACCCTTCAGCCCAGACCTGCTTGGCCGCCAATTAGCACCCTCGCAGCTGCCTCGGTTCCACTCCACAGTGGCCGGGGCTGCCCAGCAGGAGCCAGGCTCCAGGCCCCGCCCCATGCACGTGGTCTTGCTTTCCCCCACTCCAGATTCTGCAGGGGTCTCCTGAGCAGTGAAACCCTTAGGAAACTTTCAGATCCACACGGCTTTGCCCTTTCACCTCTTTTCCCATTTCCTTGTGATACTATCAGGATCTGGGAGTCTTGACAATGGCCACCGAAAGTCTGAGACGGAAAGTTTGAGATCGAGGTAAAAATCAGTCCTTAAATTCACTTGTTTTGCATAACCACTGAAAGGCAGGTGTGGCAGGGGAAGAACAGATTTGTGGACAATGGCCCTTTCTGATGGCCTATCTTCAAGAGCTGATCTGGGCCTCAGACCTCAGTCTCCTCATCCATTCAGTGGGTGGGCAGGGAGGGCTACCTCGATAATCCCAAAGTCCCCACACCCCCAGCCAATGACCCACTCGCCCTCAGACCTTTCCAGGTGTGCCTCGACGGAAACCGCCTGGGCTGTTTATTAACTCTTCCTGATAGGTATCTCCTCCGCTCCCACAAGGCTACTTGAGCGCAGGGGCTGTTCGATTTATTTAACCCTGTACCCCTGCCCACAGCACGACACTTGGCACCCAGTAGGTGCTCAATAAACACTAGAACAAGATGGGTTCTGGTTCCAAGGCTCCTCCGCATTTCCCAGCTGGGTGAGGGGGGACAAGTCATTTTTTGGGACTGGAAGAACTCGTCTATCAGGTGGAGGTAGGGACCCCAAATCTTAAAATGCACTCCGGGAAATAAGGTCGAGTGGGTGCTCAGTAGGGGTTGGCTCCTTCCCATCACAGAATGCTGAATGGCCTCGGGTTGCCTCCCTGCTCACCGTCGGGGAAGCTGAAGTCATGGGGTGGGAACATTTCATTCACTGAGCAGGGTGACCGAGACCGGCCAGCCTCGGTGGTGGCTCCCAAAGGCACACCAGCGGTTCAGAAGGGCCAGGCAGATCTGCGTGTTCTGAAAAGCAGCATTTCTACGATGCTCTGTGGTTTGAATAGAGTGAATGGCAGAACCAAGAACAATACAATGCCATTTCTGTTAACAACAAAACAAAACCACATCTAGAGATCCTAAATGACCCTTGGATGGGAGAGGAAATGAAAACTGATCTAGAAAGTAATAAAAAAGAGCACATGTCCACACAGACATCTGAGAGATACACTTAAAGCTGTAGGCAGAGGAAAGTGTATCATCTTAAAGGCCTTAATTGTTATAAAGAGATAGATGATAGCCCTGGCTGGTGTGGCTCAGTGGATTGAGCACTGGCCTGCCAATCAAAGGGTTGCTGGTTTGATTTCTGGGCAGGGCACACGCCTGGGTTGCTGCCGGGTGGGGGGTGCGCCACACATTGATGTTTCTCTCTCTCTCCTTCCCCCTCCCTTCCCCTCTCCCTAAAAATAAATGAAATATAATAAAAACAACAGAGACAGATGATGATAGGATAGATGATAGGTCAGATGAACAGACTGAAGATTAAATTGCACTTTTTTTAAAATGATCTTTAAGAATCACTTTTAGCCCTGGCCGGGTGGCTCAGCTGATTGGAGTATCGTCCTGTACACCCAAATGTTCTTGGTGAAATCCCCGGGCAAGGCACTTACAGGAGGCAAACGGCTGACGTCCGCCCCACCGCCCTGGCTCCTCTCCCTCTAAAATCAACGAATACATACACATATATAAAAGAATCACTTTTAGCTTATACAGTTTTGTATTGCTTGAGGTGTATTGTTTTTGTTGTTTTTTAAAAGATTTTATTTATTTCTCTTTAGAGGGGACGGGAAGGAGAGAGGGAGAGAAATATCAATGTATGGTTGCCTCTCGTGCGTCCCCTGCTGGGAACTGGCCTGCAACCCAGGCAGGTGCCCCGACTGGGAATCGAGCAACGGTTGTTTGGTTCGCAGGCCCGCACTCAATCCACTGAGCTAGCTATACCAGCCAGGTTGAGGTGTACTGTTTTTTTGTAATTAAAAATGATCTCTTTGACAGTCTCTCACTCCTACAACAATAAATGTATACCCCCAAAAAACTTGTATACCAACACTCATTGAAGCATTATCTCAAATCACCCCAAACTGGAAACAACCCGAATGTCTGTACACAGGAGAATGGATAAGCAAACTGGTTTATCCGCACAACAACACACTACTCAGAAATAAAAGGAGCGAACCACTGATACACGTTGAACAGTACAGATGGATCTCTAGAACATCAGGCAGAAAGAAGCCAGACACAAAAGAACGTATGCCATTCGAGTGCATTCTAGGCTTGGCCAAACTCGTTTACGGAGACAGAAATCAGAAACGGGTTTCCTTCGGGAGGGGAAGGGCACAGACGACTTCCCGGGGGAACTGGAAATGCTCTACAGTAAGGCAGTTCAAGGGTTGATCTGGGCGGTGGCTACACAGGTATAACCACCTGTGTGATTTGCCAAAACTCACCAAACTGTAGCAGACTCTTTGCATTTCACTGCATATAAATGATATCTCCACTTAATTTCTTTTTTTAAATCACGAGAAAATATTTTAAAATACAGACTCCCCGGCTCCAATCCCAGGGATTCTGATTCAGTATCCAGACCAGGCCTGGAAATTTGGATTTGTAAAAAGTAATTCAGGCAATGATGACACCAGACTAGAATTAACTGCGGCTGCCCCCTGCCCCCTACAGACCTCCCTCCCCTTTCATTGTTTTGAGTGATGTGTACGTTGGGTTTTACAAGAGTGGGCTGGTTGACTGCCTAGCTTTAGAAACACAACAATTTTCATTCTCTCTGCCCCCTCCCAGCCACCCCTAACCCCTGCGCCCAGCCCCTGACCAGATGAGTGAGAAGGGAAGCCCCGAAGCCCTGTCTAGCCTGTGAGGCAGACACACCTCACCCTAAAGAGGCGGGGGCCTTGTGTTCCCAGGGAGGTCAGAGCTAGTAAGTTAATGGCCTGTGAACCTGTTAAACAGCATGTCCAGGCCTTCATCCTGTGTTTACAGAAAGAGCTCAAGGCAAGCTTCATTGGCACAGAAAATGCTTTGTGCCCTGACCAACAGCAGCTGGGCCACCCTCGGTTTTCTGCACCCCAGCCTAGTTCCTCAGTCACCATCAGGGGTCTCCCAGGCTCGGGGGGTTAACTGGCTTCTTCACCGCTGTCCCTGAACCTAGTCTGATGCTATTTCTACCCCAGCTGCCCTCAGAATAAAGGCTAAGCCTATTTACCTAGCACTCAGGGCCTCCGCCAGTTCCTCTCTCCAGCTGGGACCCTGGGAGGCGTGTCTGCGCTTTTGCACCTGCTGTGCCCACCTCTCGTAACACCAGCCCATTCAGATGCCAACTCCAAAGCTGCCTCCTCTAGGAAGCTGAAGTTCCTCCAGCCTACAACCTGGCCATCGACACACATGGAGTCTTCGCAGCACCCTGTGGATGGCATGGTCATAGTGGCTGCCACCCTGTCCTTTCTCCTCTGGGCTATGAGCGCTCTGAAAGCCAATATTCTACCCGAATCCAGTGTCTGACCAGGCCTGACCTGAGCGGGGTTTATTAACCAGCTAAATGAGGCACATCAAAACAGAGCTCTCGCTCACACTGGAAGGCCACTGAGATGCCCACCTCCACAGCCCCTCCCCAGCCCCCATTAGTTCACACCAACACGTTGGTCAAGATAAGCTGGCCAGTGCGGAGGACGTGAGACTCAGCTCCAGAAGAATCGGACTCTTGCTTCCGACCTTATGTGGAAGTCAGGGATCAGTCCACCCCAACCGGGATAACTCTGGGGCTTCAGAGCCAGCCCTCATTCTCGCCCAGGCCCCCCTCCAGCTGCACCAGGCTTCATTCCAGTGCTCCTTGCAATTTATTTTTCAGCTCTTTCCTATTTACAGGAATACATTCAATGACTCAAGTGTCTTATTTGGGGAACTTTGGAAAGGCTTTCAGGTAGGGACAGCTCCCACGTCTGTTGACAGGTTGACAGGTGGACAAATGGGAGTGAGCAATGCCACTGTGGGGACCAAATTACCTTCTGGAGGGCTGGCACTTGCTTGGGAAAAGTGGCAGGGCTCCCAGAGAAGGTACAGAGAAGGGAGGATGGATAAGTAGACGCAGAATCGAGGTGCCAATGAGTCCCATGCCTTCACCTTCCCAGCCCTGAGGACCAGGGTACCTTTGTCCCTCATTTTCCCCAGTCCTGGTTCAATTTCAGCTCCCTAAGACATTAGTTACTAAAACTCCAGAGACAAAACTCTCAGCTGGCCAAGGGAAGGCCTTTGAGCCCAGTCCTACCACTGTCCAGCCAAGCTGCTGTCTTCTGAGTGGCTCTCAGTTTGCCCATCTGTAAAATGGGTACTACCCACTAGGGCCTCCCAACTCCGCAAAGCAGAGTGACCCAATCACAGCAGATGAGCTAAAAGAGAAGGGTCGAGGTATCCTTGAAGGACAAAAGCTTGAGGGTATGGCTGAGCCCTTTCCACATACCACAGTGACCTGGGACCTCGTGACATTCTTTAATCAGCAGCTCTGAGGCCTAGCCCAGCTTTACAGCTTACCACAGGCTTATACTGTCTCATCTCTCTCAATCCCCTCAAGGGCACAGTGAGGCTGGCCCTGGCGTCCTTGCTGCCTGAAGCCCAAGGAATCACCCAAGGTTGCAGGCCCAGTAAGACAGAGGCACAGTGCTTGAATTAAGCTCCCTGGGGACAGATTCTAGTTATCACACAAACAAGTCTACTCCACCCATTTCACAGATGAGTTAACTGAGGCCCCCCAAAAAAGGTTGTCCAAGGTCAACTGGGGGCTGAGCCAGGCCTAGGACCTCTAGCCATTTTGCCATCCCACCCTATGGTGGGTACCCATCGGCCTGTGCCCTCAGGCCCCCTCCAATCCCCCCTCTCAACACCATCCTGATGAATTTCCTTCCCCACTCCACCCCCACACCTCCTCATGCCCACCCCACACTCCCTGGATGACTCCCTGGTTGAGAGGGAGGCAGGCGGTTGCTAAGTGCTCACCCACGCTCTCTCTCTCTCGCTCTCTCATAAAAATAAACTCCTTCTGGCTAGGAGACTCTGGATGAGATTCCTCTCCCTTCCAGCCAAGAAAAAATTTAAAAGAAATTTTAAAAGATCTCCTCTATGACATTCATTTGAACGTCAGCAGTGCCAAAGTGTGGGCCAATTTACCGAAGTCCAAATGGAGCCACGCGCCACTAAACCTCAAACCTCAGCCTGAGGACCCTCCGTTCAAGCATCTGGGCAGTTACTGAGCTAATTTATTTCACCAGCCATGAAACAGGGGGCCTGGGCTGCCTCCCAACCAAGCCTTTAGGGCTGGTCCCGGGGAAGGCTGGAATCTGGCAGAGGCTTGGTAATGACCAAAATAGCCAGGCTAGTGGCCCTGCCGAGCACACACCTCCCTCTGAGTGCCCAGGAAGGCAGCCCACAGGTCCTCCCTCCAGTCCAGGTTGAAGCTTCAGGGCTGTGGATTCTGAGATTCTCTCTATGGCTTCCCTGGTAGGAGTGGTAGAACCTCCTGCCCCAAAGAGGAACCCCCAGAAGGAAGGGGAAACGTCAGGAGGAGTGTCTAGCTGTCCCTGCCCACGGCCCACTTGGCCTCCAGCTGTCCCTCAAGACGGCTGGATGTTGGCACTGCCACCTGCACGCGGCACATGGGCAGTACCCTCGGAGCCACGCCGCCCTATCGCCTCCCCACTCGGCGTCTGCCCTGAGGAACAGCGCTGCTGTTCAGCCCTCTGGACACTAGAATCGCTCCTTCAGGTACAGCCGAAGACACACAAGTGCCCACAACCAGGGACCTGAAGATGCAGCCACACTCGGGTGGACACACGTGCACAGCCAGGTGCTTGAAGCCACAGTCATACACACACAAGTTCACCCAGACACACACCGGGGCACACAGTGTGCACGTCTGAAGACAACCACACTCAGGTATCACAGACACACCAGAACGTACACACACAGAGCCCTGGACACAGAGAATGGCAGGCATACATTGGGACACATAGTGCATGCTACTGGGAATATGAAGAAACGGCCACCCTCAAACACACACACACATACACACACACCCACGGACGCGAAGATAAGAACAGACTTCAGTGAGGCTGAGACACCGACACACACACACCTGCCGCCTGCATGAGCAGCCCGAGCCCTTTCGCCCGGGAAACAATAACAGCCGCGCCAGCAGGTCTGGGCAGGCGACCCTCCCTCCCTCCCTCCCTCGGTGGTGGAAGGGGAGCCGGAACGAGGGGCAACGGGTAGGGAGGAGGGCGGGGCGAGCTGGAGCGCGGGGACGGGGAGGGGGCTCCACAAGCCCGGCTCCTCTCCCTCGGATACCTGGGGCGTCCGCGGCGCTGCGCTCCCTTCCACTCGCCGGGGTCTGCCCACCCGCTGGATCTCTGGCCCGCAGGGTCCGCGCTCCGCGCTCCGTGGCGTGGCTGGGTCTCCGAGCTCGCAGTCCTCTGGGCTCGGCGACCGCCAGCGAGCGGGGTTGCAACTAGGGCCCGGAGCTCGACGCTGGCAGCGGCGCGAAGGAAGCAGTAATTTATAAGCGGCTTCTTCCTGACCTCGCGTGTCTGTTGTCTGAGCCGGCAGCTCTCAGCATCACCCATCCTGCTGGGTGGAAAAATACCAGCTTGGCCGGGCCGGGGGCGGGGCCGGGGCGGGGCTGGGGCGGGCCCGGGGCACCCTGCCCCTCCCCATACGCGGACACACACACACGCACACACACACGTACATGCGCGCGCACACTCCACACACGCACGCGCGCACGAGCTCGGACACACAAAGAGCCCGGGCTCGCCGAGCGCGCGCGTGCACACCTCAGGTGGTGGTCGAACACTCGGCCCTATGCTTTCCCCATTACAGCGCATTTTCCAGGAAACCCTCACTCTACAACTCCTGGTGCCAAGTGGTACAGCCAGTCCTCAGCCCCTTCCGCTAAAAGAGGCCCCAGCCCCGCCTCGCTCCGGCTCCTAACCCCAGCCTCCAGACCCCACCACTCTCCTATCCACCTGGTTCATAGGAGGGTTCGCGTCCTGTGGTTCCTTGTGTTGTGAAGTACAAACCACTCCGCTGCGTCCTCCTGGGCGATCATCCAGGTTCTCAGCCTTGATATGCTCCTTCAAGAAATGGGCACAACAGCCCTCCCTTGCTGCCTCCCCCAGGCATGAGGGCGACCTCACTTTGTGACGTGAAGCCAATAAAGAGCTCCCGGATTTTTGGCTTTGCCCCAGCTGGGTGACCTTGGGGTGGTGATACTGGGGCTTTCTGTGCCTTAGCTTCCTGATCTGTAAAATGGAAATAAAAATAGGAGAACTTATCTCCTCTGGCTGCTGTGAAGATACAAGGTTAACAGTGTAAAGCAATCAGAACAGCACCAGGCACTTAAGTGCCAAGCAAGTGTCAGCTACTGAGACTATTTTTAAATGAAAATGGGGAATGTGCCATTATTCTTGTCCTTATTTGCATGAGCAAGTCCTCAGAGACCATTTTCCAAAACCAGGCCCTGGCTGAGCATGAGGGGGAAGTGCGGTGTGACTTCCAGCAAGGTTTTTTCCTGCTCCGGCCCCCCGTTTTCTCCTCCCTCTCTCATTCCCTCTCTGAACCTGGGAGACTGTGTGGAGAGCTCATGGATCCTTCCACCTTTTAGACTAAGAATAAAGGAAGGAGCACCAAACAGGCCTTGCAGACGGACACCCCCCACATCAGACCTGGGACAGACCCAGGATGCTGAACAACAGGAGTCTGGAAATGACACGGCTTCCCCCTGGCTTTCTCATCGGGGCCCCCTGCTGTCTTGGTTCCATCCTGGCCTTCTGGCAGGCTTCCCCCACCCCACTCCAGCCAACCCAGACATGGGCCACTCCCAGCACATACTCTGCTTGGCTTCTTGTGCCTTCCCTGCCCTTCTCTACCGGCCCCAGGTGTCCCTGTCTCCAGAAAGTATCCAGGGACCAGCAGTGTCTCCAGCATCCCAGCAGCCCCAGGTGGCATCCACTTCCAGCCACCTCAGCTCTCTCCTTTGGGGTCCGGGTACCTGTACCCCTTTTGTCTGTAAGGAAACCAGAGCTAGAGAGGAAAGCAACTGAGTCCCTGCATTTCTCCCCTTCTGATGGAAGTGAGGTTCCTCTGTGAGTTGAAGGAGCAGACAGCAAACAGAAACTCCCCAGACTTTTTGTGCAAAGGGGCAGGTCATAGTGTGGGGCTGACTCTGGAGTTGAAGATGGAACCCGGAAGCTTTGACTAAGCCACAGGGTTGAGGAGAAGGGGGAGGGAAGCGTGATCCAGGCAGAGCCAGCCGCTATGCAAAGACTCACTGGCAAGAGCGGTGGGGGCTCTAAGCAAAGGTGATGTGGGCCCAGCTGGGCTGGGAGGGAGGGAGGGAGGGCAGTGAGGCCATGGGAGGGATGAGGGGAGTGCCATGTCCAGGGCTGCAGTTTGAGAGGCCCACTGGGTGGTCTGAACTTCAGGCAGGCCAGTGTAGTGCAAACGGTGTCCTCGCAGAGCACATACACGACAGGTCTCAGCCAACCCCCATCTTCCTTCTCTAGGCTATTAACTCCACGAGGGGTGGGACCTGGTCCTTTGTGCCTCTGTTGAGTCCTGGGCCTGGCACACACTGGGTATTGAACACGTTTGTTGCATTTATTTTATCTAACAAACCCTTATATAGATAGCACTTAGCTGCATTTTGGGGACAGTGTGATGCACTTAAATATGTTAACTTGTTCAGTCCTCACACTAACCCTGTGGGGTGGGTACTATTAACCTTCCCATTTCACGGAAAGGAAAACTGAGCCACAGAGAGATTTAGTAACTTGACCACGGTCACTCTGTGGTCACATAGTAGAGCTGGAATTCAAACCCAGGCCATGTAGGTCTAGAGGGCACACTTTTAAATAAGGACAATGAGGATGTTCCTGGGCTCTTAGTGGTTGTCAGACAAAAAATCAGCCCCAGAGGACAGGGGAGAGAGAGAGGAAGAGGGGGAGAGAGGCCAGGGAGGGCTCCAACCTCAACCCAAGGGCCGGTGGGTAGATGAGAGGCAGAGAAGGGCAAGGGTTGAGGGGCATCCATGGGCGAACCCCGGGCGGGTGGGGAAAGCTTGGCGTGGAGCCAGAGACGCCCAGTGTCTGTTCCCCTTTCTGTTGCTGCCCAGTTGTATGGCTTGGGCCTTCATGCCTGTTCCCTGTGCCTTGGTTTCCTCACCCATAATATCGAACAATAAATCCTGCCTCATTGAACCATTATGACGAGAGGTCTCAAACTGGGGGAGGGGAGGGGAGGAGTGCCTGCACTGAACCCAGCGCTCAGATGTGCTTCTCTGGCCTCCACTGGGCTTTAAAATACTTGAGTTAATTGTCACAAATAAAAACTTGGCCCCTGGCTGGTGTGGCTCAGTGGATTGAAGCTGGACTGTGAACCAAAGGGTCACCTAGGTTGCAGACCAGGTCCCCAGTAGGGGGCGTGAGAGAGACAACCACACGATGTTTCTCTCCCTCCTTCCCTTCCCCTCTCTAAAAAATAAATAAATAAAATCTAAAAAACCAAAACAAGCAAACAACAACAACAAAAAACTTGGGAGAGTTCACATTTTAGAAACCTGAATGTCTGCTTTCTCTGGGAAAAAAAAAATGACAAGATAGCCCTGACTAGCATGGCTCAGTGGGTTGGGCATTGTCCTGAAAACCAAGAGGTTCGATTCCCAGTCAGGGCACAGGCCTGGGTTGAGGGCCAGGTCCCCGACTGGGGGCCTGAGAGAGGCAACCATTTCTCTGGCACACTGATGTTTCTCTCCCCCTCTTTCTCCCTCCCTTCCCCTCTCTCTAAAAATAAATAAATAAAATCTTTTTTTAAATAATGGTGCCTCAGGCCCATTATCTACCTGTCTGCCATCACTTGGAGCTGAGTGGCATCAGCCACACCCTCACAGGGGGGCACGGGCTCCACAGGTTGCCACAGTCCCCACCTGGCTAGTCCCTTCATTTATGCCAGCTCCTTGTCCCCTGCAAGGGGCTGAGTTTGAGACCCGTGAAGTACTTAGTGCACCACCCTTGTCCCCTCACCAGGGGATGGCAGCTGGAAGCTCTAGGAAGAGACTGTGAGCACCACGGAACAGAAACCGCTGGCAATGAGGAGGGAACTTCAAGGAAACCCAAGCAGCGGTTTCCTTCAGAAGCCACAAGCCAGCCCGAAATTCCCGTGGGACTACCTCTTCCCATCTCAACACTGAAAATCAATGGCCGGGCGAGCTCCCCGAAGGCGCATGAGGAGAGACGGCCAAGTGCCTGCAGCCCTGGACTTCGAGGCAGTGGATGGGACTGTGAAAGGGCAACTTGATGAAGTGTTCTTTTTTTTAAGCAGTTAAAAATAATAACATAAAATGGATCCTGAACTTTGAACTCCCCCGTTGTCCCTCGCCACAGAGTAGGTCGTCTCATCTTCCAGGCGACCAACAGGAGCTGGTGGAATGCCGACTGGAGGTCCACCTGGCCAGACTCTTACACCTCTGAGAAAGTCGTTCCCTAAGGAGACTAAGTGATGAAGCTGCAGAGTGGTCCCTGTCCTGGTCACTTGCTCT
>PVKM010017380.1:0-25973 GCA_004027735.1 Carollia perspicillata
GAAGATTTTTATATATCCAACTTTCTTTTGTTCATAGTACCTTTTACCAGTTATCACTTGTGCCATTGAAAGTTTTGTTGTGTGTGTGGCTATTGTTTTTTATCTGATTTTGCCCATGTCAGATTATCCTGTTCAAATTTTACTATGAACAGTTTTAAACATGGCAGTATGGTTTTTATTTTTATGAAATAAATTAATGAATTGGTTGAAAACAATTGCCAGTTTACATTTATGTCTGAAGGAATCCTTAATAAATTGACTGCAGTTCTCCTTCACATATTTGGGATTATATGTAATAACTATGTAATTATTCAGGTTAATTCTGTTTTTTAATTGATTTTTTAGAGAGGGGGGAGTGAAACATCAATTTGTTGTTCCACTTATTTATACATTCATTCGAAGTGTTGATTCTTGTATGTGCCCTGACCAGGGATCAAACTCACAATCTTGGTGTACTGGGATAACACTTTAACTAACTGAGCTACCTGGCCCAGGCTTCAGGCTAGTTCTATGGCATAGAAGTGCTAATCCAGTGACTTTGTGCAGGAGCAAATTACACCGCTTTGTCTGGGCTCTGCCTGGAAAAAAAAGACTGTCTCTGTAGTAGCCACCGATATGGATTTAGCAGTTTCAGACTCGATCAGACGCATATTTGGGGTCCGTCAAATCCCCGCATTTAGAGATGTCTAACTCAAGACATACTTGCTTAATTTGTTCCAACTATAACTTTTTCCTTAAAATATCCCTTTATTTAGGGGAGCGGGATAATTAACCCCAGCCTCTTGAGTTTCTCTAGTTGGCAACTGATTTAATTGGATGGGAAAAGAAATCTTGTTGTTTTGTTCTAGACTTACATTCATCTTTCAACCTGGCAAGCAACGTTTGGTGAATAAGCATCATTAGAAAAAAAAAAAGGAAGAACAACCAACTCTTCTTACTTGAAGCAGACTTTAGATGTTCTTATTTTGGTTTTGACTGAGGGCACTGACGCTGACAAGTATTTTCCTATGAGGTATTATAAGATGGTCAGTTTTGTGGGCTGTTGGAGTAACATCTTTGTGGTCAGCTCCTACACTAAATAGGGCTGAGGTCATTGTTTTACTACCAGCTTGGATTCTCCAAACCCTAAAAAGCAAGAAAGGATAAAACAGTGTGGCACAAGGAATCATTTACAGAGCCCTTTTATTTTTCACTTAAAGATTTTATTTATTTTTAGAGAGAGGGGAAGGGAGGGAGAAAGAGAGGGAGAGAAACGCTGATGTGTGAGAGACATAGTGACTGGTTGCCTCTTGCAAACCCCCAACTGGGGACCTGGCAGGCAACCCAGGCAGGGAATTGAACCAACGATCTTTCAGTTCACAGGCCACCACTCAATCCACTGAGCCACACCAGCCAGGGTTACATAGCACCTTTTAAAACCCTTTCAACTAGTCTGAAATAATTCCCCAGAATTCACATTTTTGTTTAGTAGTTAAAGCCATACTTGGTGTTCCTCTCATAGTGACTCAGTTAAGATCCCATGTTCAGCTATTCACCAACATTCTAAACAAAGAAAATATTTTATTGCATTTGGAAGCAGCATGCCATTAAGACAGCATACTTTGTATTAGGACACTTTTTTTTACATTCAAATATGGACAAAGGACAAAGGGAAAAATAATTAAAAACAGACCGCGGTTGATAGAAGCTTAGTGAGAAAGGATCACAGTGGAGCTTAAAGCCTTGGAGAAGGAATCTGAGATGGAAAAAAGTACCTCACTCTTTGGTTTCACCATTTCCCATTGCCTTTGCTTGTAAATGCAGATGGCAAACAGTAAGACATAAAATCGAGTGGTGGACGTGACCTTTAGATCTCAGCTTCCCTTGTAAATGAAGGTCGTTTTCTACAACCTTGACTTCAATGCTACCCAAACCCAGTGCTGCCCACCAGGCCCCAGCACTGTGTTCGAGCAGGACAGCCACTCCGGGAGCAATGTACGCAGGGACTTGATGACTCGTTGCTAGTAAAAGAGAACTCAGCCGCACAAAATTACCAGTGTGTCGTCAGGACGCCTCCAGGGCGTCGTGAACCCTGCACAGGGCAGGGGACACTTGATATTCAGGGTGAGTGAAGGTTGAGCAGAATCTCGGAATATATTGAAAGTGACATTTAGTTATTTGGCATGTAATAAGTTTGTTGCCCCCTGCCTTTTGGTTTGTAAAATATGAGGAATTTCACAGGTTGGATCCCACAGTTCCGGTCCTGAAGGGCAGGAAGTTTCCTCGGCACCCACACTGGTCACCTCCTTAACCCCAGCTGCGTAGTACTTTCTTGCTGCAGGGGTAGTACCTACTGTCTTGTGGGAACAAGGATGTTGGAATTTTAAATTTCTCTGGCCTTTAGCTTGTGACATTATTATCCTGTTCTGTGTCGGTTTTCTTACAGATTTTGGATTTCTGATACCCCAATGGGTTCTTTATGGACTGTTGTTATTCTTTTTCCTCTTTGCTCCTCTTTGGTAAAATGTAGAAGATAACACTCAAAAGCCCCAGCTTGCTTAGGAAAAGAAATAACCACACATCTCCTAGGCAATTTGGATCTTTGATTTCTGATGAGTGTTAATGAATGATACATATTGTGATATGCATCATAATCACGTTAAGTTCAATAACACTTTTTTAAAAATCTCATCGAGGACATTTTTTTCGTTGTTTTCAGAGAGAGGAAGGGAGGGTAGAGAGAGAGAAATGAACATTGATGTGAGAGAAAAACATGTATTGGTTGCCTTCTCATACACTGTCCAACTAGGGATCGAACCCACAACCAGGGTATCTACTGTAACTGGGAATCAAACCCGTGACCCTTCATCTATGGGATGGTGCTCCAACCAACTGAGCCACACTGGACAGGAGATAACATTTTTTATTGCTTAAAAATGACAAGCCAAATCCATTCATCTCTGACCATAATAAAACCCAAATATATTACTAAAATAAATACTAACCAGCAGTGGCAAGACTAAGGTGAGGCAAGTGAGGCACTCTCCTTGGGCACAAAACTTAGGGGGGGCATCAAACCCCCTCCTTAAAACCAAACACCTCAGTAATTAAGAGATATGTATGTTATTTTAATGCAATATTTTTAAAAAGAAAATTAATGCAAAAAATTCATGATGAACAAAATATCAAAATTTGAAATAAAGACAGGATCAGTAACAGTACCTTGCCAAGACATCTCGGAGCCTTAGACAAAAAGAAAAATCATTAATATTGATTTTGTCTTTATCTAGGATTTTGATTATTTTGGGTCACATATTTTTTGCATTAGTGTTCATTTATTTAAATATTGCATTAACATATGATTTCTCTTGATTACTGAGCTTTGGGTGCTTCCTTAGACCCTGCACCCGAGATGCAGGCCCCTCTTAACCTCGCCTTAGTTGAGGCCCTGCGAACCACTACCAGTTAAGGGGATACGATGGCACATTCCCTCCTCTAAAAGTGTTACTTCAGGGGAAGAATATGTGCGGTTATGACTTAAGTCTAGTTACTCTCATTGGTCAACCAACATCCATAATTTTAGTTGTAGTTTGGCAATAGTTTCAATTAGAAAGTTCTCCCCAAGTCTAAAAATGGGGAAGTTGTCTTTCTGTCAGTTTTATCCGAAGGTATCATATTATCAAAATCCATTCTATTTTTTTTAAAAAAAAGCTTGCTTGGACAACTCATCTAGTTCAATTCATCAGAAGGTTCTCCTTCCGCGGTAGCTTCCCCTGGCTCTTTCTCTGTTAGTCTTGGCAGGAGAGCGCCTGTGGGGCTTCTTCCGGTATTCCACTTTGGTCCATCCGCCTTCGCTGGCTTTGTTCTCTTCTTCACCGGCTCCGGAGTCAGTGTTAGGGTGCAAAGGCATCCCTGGTATGGTCCGGGGTCGATGGTGGCCAGTTGGGCTTCGCTTCAAGTCAGATGACTGACGTGTATTGAGTGCTGACTGATTAACTCTGTATAATTTTTCAGAATATCTCTCTCTGGAAGGAGTGAAATGCTGACTCTTTCCACTGTACCTTCCTCTAGGAGATAAACTGAGTGATGTACTACCGCGACTGTATTTGTTCCCACTTCTACCTAAGGATTGAGCCCTCTCTGTAGAGTTGTCAGCAGCAAGACTGGAAAAGCCACTGTCCCTGGAGTTGAGATGTAAAGAGGAGAGGTTTTTGGTCAGCCCATAGTGGGTAGGAGAGGAGCTTCTGGATTGGTTTATAGGTGTGATCTGTTGATACTTAATGGGCACTTGGGTCCGCCTCACAGCAGCAGCGTAGGAATCCTGGTCATTGAAGTAGGGGAATAACTGTGACCCCAGAATAGGATTGCTCTGGGAACGCTGTAGAGAAGCGTTGGATGCAATCTGCCACATCCTCAGAGTGTCTAACCACTCGCAATCAGCACCTGCAGAGGAAATGGAAATGAGCGTCTCTTAAGCCATAGCAAAGCTGCAAAGCTGCATGCCTAATTCATAAGTCTGTCTCTGGATAATTCAAGCCTGTTTGGGATGCTCTAAGCTTTTTCATTCATAGAAATTCTAGGTTAGGTGTTAAGGACATCACCTTTATAAATGCTTTTTTATTTTGTTTTTTTTTATTTTAGAGAGGGGGAGGGAGGGAGAAAGAGATGGAGAGAATCATTGAAGTGCAAGAGAAACACCAACTGGTTGCCTCTCACACGCTCCAACTCAGGACCTGGCGGGCAACCCAGGCATATGCCCTGATGCTCAATCCACTGAGCCACACCAGGCAGGGCTATAAATACTTATTTAAAAAGGCATTTACGACTTACCGAGTATACGCCATATGTTTGGCCCTGTTTCATATGCTTTACTTATATTATCTCATTTAATCCTCTGAATAATCTGCTCAGGTAAATACTAATAATTTTATTCTATAAAGGAGGAAAAAGTCTGGGAAACAAGTAACTGGCCCAGGGTCACATTATTAATGCCAGACCCTTCTAAACCCCGTCTTCTTCTCACTTCACCGTGTTGTCACTTCTGAAATTGCTGGTTAAATGTGTTTGGATGGCAGGGGCACATCTAGTAAATAAAATGCTTTTTGCCTGCCAGCACTTTTAAAGCCTCAAGAACTCTAAATGCAGATAAAAGAAACTGGATTCCAACCGTTGAGACAGCTAGCAGGTGTTTAGAAGAAAGGCAGTTCATATCCCCAGAGGACAGATGCCTGAGGATTAGGAATAAGAAAAACACATTTTTTTTGCGTGGAAAATGAAGTTTCATGGTAAACAGGAAAAAGCTAAGGTAAAAGAAAAATGGTCCATTAACAATTATTTGGTACATATTTAAGTGAATAAGCAAGTTCCTCACTCCCAGGATCTTTTCTGTCTTCTCTTGGGCTCGACTAGATTGCCCACGTTCTCCAGTTCCTGGTGGTCCTCCCTGAGCTCCCCGGACCCTGCGTGTCTGATGGAGCTTCTGGAGAAGATCAGAGGATGCCCACTTCTCTCTGCCAGCAAGTTGCCTCCCTCACTGCTCTGCACAGGTGACTCACCACACCTCTGCGGTGACTGTCCACATACAGGTCACCTTTGATGTCCAGACATTCCTCACAGCCTTCATCTACCACAATGCCTTCCTCTTTCACCTTGACTTCTCTGACTTTTAGCTTCCAACAGAACCCTGATTTTGTCTGGTGTTCAGCCCCCTGCATGGAGCCATGCGCGTCCAGGAAAGCTGACCACATCCTGGCTCTAGTGGCAGACTTAAGATTAGTCCAAGCCACATGTAGTAATGTCATGTCTGGGAATGGACATGATGCCTGGTTTTGGCCAAAGTAACCTGAGGGGTAATCTGCTGGGGGTTTCTAGGCAAGTCTTTCTCATTCCTAAACGTGAGAACAAGGAAGGGGCGGACCTCTTATTCCCTCTACGAGTTGCCATGCTGTACCTTTATGTGATAACCGGGAACATGAGAGGCACTAGGATGAGGGCAAAGGCAACATTAAGGATGGCAGAGTGGAAAGAAGGAAAGGTTTATTCCTCATCCTTAATGTAGTTGAGCTGGCTCATCTTACTGCACCTGGACCCCAGCCTACCTTTGAACTTCTTGTTATGGAAGATAAATCTTAGTATGTTAAGACTCATGGTTAAGAACTTTAGAATGCCTCTGAATCACCTGGAGGGGTTATTAAAATGCAGAGTGCTGGTCCTTACCTCCAGGTAAGGTCTGGGGTGGGCTTGGGGATTTGCATTTCTAACAAGGGCCCATGATCCTGAGGCTGCTGGTCTTGAGAGCACACTTTGTACTATTGGGAAGGAGGACGTTGAAGTGGGATTTCCTGTTGCTTGCAGCTGAAAAAATATATTCTAACTGATCCAGGTGGTCTTCTGAGCTTTCACATCAAAAGGCAAAAAGAAACACAAGGGGGAAGGAAGGGAGGCAAACTAGCTAAAACTGGAGTAAGTCAAAGGGAGGCCAAGTCCCCTTTCATCCTTCAACCTCTGCAGTTACTAATCAGAGGAAAAGGTCTACCCAAGGCCACTCTGCTGGGAGACCGAAGGGCACTGACTAGTCCTGTGTACATGCTTAGAGAAATAATTTGCTTTCTCCCCAAAGACTGAGATGTAAGAGAAGTAGAGGACACCTGTTAGATGTCTGCTCATTGCTAGCTTTTGGGAATGTCTCCGCCCACATGGTTGCAGTATCTTGCACAGTACGTCCTCACCACCCACCACTATCTGCCCCTCTGGACACAGTCAATTGGTCCAGAGGAGGATGCTTGAAAAAAATAGCACCGGTAAGTCTTACCCCAGGGAATCTGCAATTGGGGCTGATAAAGGATCTCTTTGGGACACATGGACAAAAACTAAGGGGGGTAGAAATGGGAGGGAGGAGGGGAGCACTAGGGGGGTGGACTGGGATGGGAGTAAAAGACAGAAAACTGTACCTGAACAACAACTAAAATAAAAAAAAAATTAAAAAGGATCTCTTTGGTGAGCCTCAAGTGGTGGGATTTGAACAATGTAAAACGTGGAAGCAATTGGCAGGTACTGTGTGTGTTGGCAGGAAAAATTATTGAAGTAAGAAGTCCTTAGAGGTATGATAGTAAGCATGCAACACAAGACTGTTGAATTAGCAAAGGGAAGAACTTAGAAGCAGAGTGCCTTCTGTAGAGAAGCTAGTGAGAGGATCACTACCTACTCTATGGGTCAATCACATGTAGAGACAGCATGCTCTAAGAGATGTTTGAAGATGTGTCTGGGGCTCAGAAGGCTGGTTAAAGCTCAGGCCCGATCATGGTGGTCAGGATACGTGCTTGTGATTAATCGTGAAAGAAAACAACCAAGTACTGTGTTGACAGAGGAAGGCAGGTCCAGTATGCTGTCAAAGAATTTGCTGGTGGATTTGAAGTACTGTCCAGGATTCTGGGCCTCCTGGCTGGTGGACATTTAAAAATATCTGGTGTGATTCACAAGCCAGCCCTTAGAGTAGAGGACATGTGGGTAGGGTCTCATAACTCAGCGACATTAGCCATCAGGGTACTTTGTCTCCATGCTGACCAAAAACCCTGTGATATGGCTTCTCAGGTATATTTTCTTACTGGGACAAAAGGCACTCACTGATCAGAAAACATTTATTTCTGGTTTGTTTGCAGGTATATTTATTTCTCATGGTAAAAACCGAATTGCATGGGGTTGAGGCATCCATCTCCTGTGTGTTTTTTAGCTTGTTACAGTCCTGCAGAACCTAACTGTGGGTCCTACTCAAGTTTCTGGGCCTACAAAGGTGAAGATCAGAACCTCTTCCCCGAATCTACCAAATGATGACCAACTCACCATCAAGTCGGCCGGCCTTCCTCCATGTTACTTCTAAATTGTTTCTTTATACCATCTGTAATTGCCATTAACACTATCCACCATATGCATTTCATGTTTTCCCTTTTTCTATTCTCCCTTCCCTTCCTCCCTCCCTTCCTCTCTTCCCCCTCCTCATGTCTTTCCTGGGCTTTGAGGTAGCCATGTGTTCGGGACTCAGGAATTTGCCCCAGTGATAGCCTCGGCTTCTCAGGAAGGTTTGCTGGACATCAAAGATCAATATTTTTATTTACAATTTCAAAAACTAAACATATATGTGTGTAAACAGGCATACATGTTTTATGTACCAATATAACACAATCAACCATCAATTTTCATCTTTTATCATAGTTATCTAACTATTGAAATTTATTACAATATGCTCCTAAGCCTGTAAATACTATTTAAAACCAATATTCAAAAAACAGAAGAGGGAAGTGTTGTAGTAGAGAGCTACGTCTATTCACAGACCAGCTCTTGCCCCTGGCGTGAGAATCTGGTAGTTAGGTGTTGGCGTCTAGCCCAGTACACAGGGTACTTACTTGAGTCCGACCTGCTTCTGGGGTTGTCCTCTGAGTTGGGAAACAGTGTCTGAATGGCAAGTTGGATGACTTTCACTGCATCCTTAGGTTTCGTTCTATTCCACTGAATCGAATGAACATGTTTAGTGCTTTTTGGAGTTCTAACATCACTCTGTAAAAAATGTAGAGAACCCATGGCCGGGCATACACACATTTACAAAACAGGAAGGAAAGAAAACCAGGTTATCATATCACTTCAGTGGAACGCCTTAGAACACTACTATCGTAAGTGCATTAGGTGACATATTTGTACAAGTTGCCCAAATACGGTAATTTGATTAAAAAGCAAATTTTAACCACTTTATTTCAGATGATAGCACTTTATTCCTTAGTGGATTATAGAGCTTAAAAAGGTGGTTGTCTTCTCCCAGAATTTATTATATTTGGCAAAGATCAACTTACCTCCTTTTAAATAAGAATAGAAAAACAGTTTCTTCTGTGTATAGTGCTTGAAAACTGATGCCTTGTTGAATAAATAAAAACCTGACCACTATTTTGCCCAAGACTTCCTCTGCTCATCAGAGTAACTGGGTAAGTGTGGGTAGCCTGGCGGGACTAATTACCCCACCAAGAGTGCAGGGCAGCAGAGGCAAAGTGAGCTAGAACAGAGTTAAGAATAGGGTTTGAAAAAAAGACGACAGCAGAACAAGACACGCTCCTTTTTTGTCCTGAAACCTCCCTAATCACCAGGTGCCACATATCAGAGTGAAGAGTCTCTCAGGATTCAATAAGGTTATGAAAATATGTTAAAAAGTCCTGAAGTGACAGTTACAATCACCAGTGGCATGTCATCATAGAGTCTGAGAAATAGGAGGTGGAGGAAGAGGAAGGGGAGAGAGAAGGACGAGGGGAGAATTTGGTAAAGTGTGTCTTGGGACAGGAGGCAGAGATGAAATCCAGCTGTTGTAAGTGTCCAGTTTGTGAACAGAGGGCTTTTCCTGGGTGGTGGGGACTGGTCATCCAGAAGAGTCGAGATTCCGAGTTCCTCAAAACCAATCAACCTCCTTTTTTTGGTTTTGTGTCCTACAAGCAACACTTTGACAATTAATGCTCTTTCTCAGGTGCCTTATCCCTGAGAAGCCGGCACCCTGGCTGGTGAGGATAAGTGACTGCTATCATACTACTGGCTTCCAGCATCGGGCCATCCTGGGAGGTGAACTGGGCAGGGTCTGGATTCTAATGCTGGAAGGCCAGACCCCGGCAGCTCAGAAGACCCACACAATGCAGCAGGGATACAGCCCAGTTTGAGGCCGACTTCCTACATCTCACTGCTGAGAAGGGAACAGACAGGACAGCTGAAGACAAGAGAAACTATATTTATAGTCAGAGGACGCGGGTGGCACTCCACCAACAATGGCACTGACTGCTCCAAACCTCAGGGCTACCCTTCATCTCTCCGAGCCTTTTTCCCCTAGCTGCCAATTAAAGATAATGCTATCTTTCCAAATTGACACAAGATCAATGAGATAAAACAGATGTAAGCTCCTCTTATGTGCCTAGTTCATGGTCAATCCTTACTGAGTGTTTCTTGAATGAATGAATGAATGAAACACACGTCCTATTGATGGTAGGCGCATACTACTATCTCCATGAGTGCCAAGACTCTGGGCTATAACTTGTCCCCTCTGCCCCATTCCTGCAGGGTTTCTCTACCCTGTATGTCCCACCAGCCAGGAAGTGTTGCTAATTTTCAAAACATAATCAGATGATTTTAAGCACTTGACTCCCCACAGTACTTCCAGTAAATCCAAAGTCCTCCCGTAGGCCCTGAGGCTCCTTGTTCCTGCCCCGCCCGCCTCCCTAGCTTTGTCTTTGTCCTCTGCGCTCAGGAGCTGGCACTTGCCTTTCCTCTGCTGTTCCCTGCTTCCTCCTCCTCAGAGGAGTGGCCGTCCTGGTCCCGTGACCTCATGCTGGAGGCTCACCGTTTTCCGGTTAGCACTTATCTCTCCCTGGCGTCACTTACTTATTTGTTACCTGTTTATTAGCTCTCTACCCCCACTGGAGTAAAGCCTCGAGAGAGTATAGATTTAATTTATCCTAATCACAGAACAGGCCTCGTCAGTAGGTATTTGCTAAATATATGAATTTTAATTTTAAGAGCATATTTTTAAAGTGCAAGTTTTTGTAATTTTCCACATAAAATCTATGGAATATGTTTTTGATAATAGACCCCCCCTCATCCCTAGGTGGTAATATAAGTTGAGTCAGTCCTTGTGAAGAATCACTGATCTACCCGCACGCTTCAAGTCTAAGCAACTCCGTTTTGGTCACTGGGATTCCCAGTACCTAACACATTGTGAGGCATATAGGAGGTGCTCAGTCCTCAACTGAAGAATGGATGAAAACTTCCTCAATCTCTGCCTCGGTAAGTGTGTCCTATTCTCTTTCCTACCCAACACTTCCAGTAATTATATTGATCTTCCCATATTCGTGTTGTTTAAATGAATTTTAAGTGCTCTGAGGCAGTAAATAAATCCCTATTGAGAAACCGATGGTAAGGCCACCAGCCCCTTCGCCCCGCCCAGCCCCAAGCTTACCTCATATGTGACAATACATTCTACGGTCTGATTTTCCGTGATTCCGACAATCCACTTCTCCATCACAAAGGGGGGCTGAAAAACACAAGTTAAACGCTGTAGGGCGATGACGCGGCCTGGCCTGCCCAGCCGCAGCCTGTCTCCCTGACGCCGCACACACTCGGCAAACGGGCCTAAAGTCAGATTCTCATGAAAGTCACGTTATTCACACGTGATTGCTCACCACGTGCTAATGTCTGGGGTTTTGGTTTTCATAAGACATCCTTTCATGTATTTACAAACATCTAGTCCCAGTCTCTCCCACAATTTTCTCTTTTCTGATATATTACTCAATCCTATCATTAGGTCATTAATTCATGCTAATATTTTGCAGCGTCAGCAGAAAGCTTTCTTCCAACAAAGAGAAACCCTCAGCAATGTGAGGAGACTCGGAAGTGCCTCCTTTGAGTACGAGCAGTGGCTGGTTCAGAGGCTCCAACAGCCACTACGCCTTCCACTCTGGCCGTCCGGCTAAGCTGTGCGTGCGAATGAAACTGTGGAGTCATTGCCCCGCTGTATTAAAACAAAGGATTCAAGAAGAAGTGTATGCCTTGGGTCCTATTTTAATTTTGATAAAAATGGTCATTATTAGAAGTGAATCTCTCCTCTCCTCCCCCAGCCCACCTTTATTCCAGGTTAAAAACTGCAAATGACTTAGTGGCTGTGAGCTGGGACCAAGCAAATGCGGCTGAGATTTAACTGGGCTAGCAGGGCTGTTTGTGTGTTTTGCCGTTGTTGTTTTAGTTCGAATGATTATTGCTGCTGTTGGTGTTGAAAAGTTCTCCAGATGTGGAGTGGTCTGCCACAAGCCTGTCTTCCATATAAACCCCGTTTGCGCCGGTGTGTGATTTCGTAGATGGTGTGGCTCCTCGAGGACGCATATGCGGCATTACAATAGAAACACCTGTACTTGGTTTTCCACCTCCAGCCTGTTATTTCTGCCGTGAACACCTTCCTGCTGTTAGCAGGCAATGGCTTGGATCCTGCTTCTAAGTGACACTGAAGTGATTTGACGAACTACTGCTGCAGCCAAGAGACAGCGCAGGCTGGGGGGAAGAAGCGGCTGTCCAGTCTTCAGACGCCACACCAACACGTCCCGGCAAAGCAAAGTTCCGACCGTATCATAACCGGTACGGATAAATAGCACCACTGACACAACTCCATTACTCAGGGAAATCAAACAATGAATATCAAATCAGTCTACTTGATGAACACACTTGTCAATTAAAAGGACTTGGGTGTTTAGCAATTTTATGCCTGGGAAGGGAACACATTTGCAAGTCTAATGCTGGAGCTTTGAGGAGTGTTTTCATTCCCCCACGTGTGCGCATACCCTGGTTCTTCTTTGCTACCGACCCCATTGTCTTCACGGAAACCAAAGACGCACTTAATAGTGTACGAGAGCTAAGGGCTTGTGTGAAGTTTAGGGCAATTGTCCTGTTGATACTGTGGTTACTTACCTGAAGTTGTTGGCCTTCCACAGTTGAAGTCTCATATGTATTTTTTCAGTGTGATTGGGATGGACATGAATTTATTTATTTTATTTTTAGCATGAGGAGAAGCCAAGCATTTCTCTAAGTCTTTCTTCAGTGCTTTAATGGACAGGCTTCTACCTCTGACCTTAAAGTAGGAACATGCTCACTGGCCACTCCAGGAACTCATTCGTGTGAAGTCCAGGACGCAGTGACTACTTCAACGCATGCCTCCTCACTAAACTCCTCGCTGTCTTTCAAGGAACTGAGCCCAACCGGAAAGCCTCCCTCCTAAGTTTTTCAAAGTTTAACATGGCCCCAAATTCAAGGTAAATATTTTCATCTTTAGCATTTTCTTTTCTTCAGTAAAAGACAGAATATGCATAAAGAAAGGTAGAAAAAATGAAAAAATTAAACGACACTTGGTGTAACGCTTTTTAGTTCACACAGCATACGTGGAATTTTAACAAAAAACTATTATGATCTCAATCTGCTAAATAAAATGTGCCTTTCAACAGCCAGCTAGAGGCTGAGCTGATGTGAGCATCGACAGCACAAAGACACACTGCTGGGTATTTTAATGTCTTTGTTTGGTATCTGTGAATTCAAAAAAGCTTTTAAGCCGTAAATAGAACCCTACCTTTGTCATCTTTACAATCTCTGCATCAGGTAGGTTAGTGTTGAATGTCACGTCTTTGATGTAGGTTATTGCGATTTCATCCCCATCCATCTCCATATACATTTTCCACTTACAGTCCTGGAATTAAAAGCAAAATTATAGAATTTGAGAAAGTGAAACAAATTTCAGTCTCAATGTTTTATAACACAGGAAGTATTTTAAATGAAGTATTGAAGTGTTTCTTTTTTTCCCTTTTTCAGTAAAAGGACATGGAATTAGATCTCTTTATATAGCTAAATCACCCCCAGTTAGGGCAATCTCGAGACACAATTTATCAATTTAAGTGCTCCATTACAGGAGTTGCAAACTCAAAATCCTAAAGGGGCCAGGCAGATAATAAAAACGAGTAAAGCCAGGCAGTTTCATTATAGAGTCTTAAATTGCAATCTTTCAAAATCGACCCACTTAATTTACATATTAAACATTGTAGAAATATTTTTTCATTGACACAAAGAGATGTGGTCTTTCCACCTTTTTTTGAAGTTTAAGGCCCGCTTGATTTACCTCCCACTTCTCCAGTGTTGATAATGACAGGGGCTCAAGTAAGAGCTCACTTTCTTCTTAACAGGAAGGAAAACAATCCTGCCGATGTGATGATGTAGGGCAACTGGTAATGGGCCCACGTACTGGGGAGTTACCAGGAGGGTCAAGGACTGTGGAGAACTAAAGGGCACCTGCCCTAAAGGGACAGTCACCACTCAGCTTCTGTTGATTGTCCCCATGTGGACATAAAAGCCCAGTCTTGCTAAGCCCTTTAATGTTTCATAAAAGCTGGATATCTGAATTCTTAGGTGAAACCCCTTGGTATTTCAAATGATGGTATGCTAAATTGTCAGTAAAAGTACCATGTAATGATAAAGTGCTCTACACCACTGGTCGCTGGGGGAATTTAAATTGAAACCACAATTAGATACTGTTGTGCACCTACCAGATGGCTCAGACTGAGAAGATCAAATGTTGGCCAGGATTTGGAGCTACTAGATTATTGGTGGGAGTGTAAATGGTACAATCACTTAGGGAAAAATTTGGGCAAATTATTATAAAACTAAACATACATGCATTCTATGACCCAGAAAGGCTACTCCTAGATATTTACCCAAGAGAAATGAAAAAAAGTCTTGTGCAGTATTGTTCTGAGCAGCTTTCTCATGATAGCCACAAAACTGGGAGCAGCGCAAGCAGGAGGAGGGATAAACGGCGGTGTGCTCGTAGAACGGAATACTGCTCAGCAGTACAGAGGAGCAATCGCCGATGCGTGCAACAATATGGATATACTGCAAAAACATTATGGTGAGTGAAAGTCTTCTACAAAAAGAGCCTACTAAGAATTCCATTTCTATGACTTTCTAGAACAGACAAAACCAACCTATGGTGGAAAAAATTCAGAAGAGTGGTTACTTCTGCAGATGGGGATTGACTGGGAGGGGGCACGAGGGGACTTCCTGCCAATGCTCTCCTAATAGGGGTTGCGGTCATCTAGGTGTCTGCAGGAAGTAAGCAAATGCATACTTAAGACATATACATTTCTTATTGAACTCTAGCATACTGAAATACTTAGAAGGAAGTGTACTGATGTCTGTAATTACTTTGAAATGCATAAGAAACACAAGGATTGATATAGATGGCTAAAGGGATAGAGATTCTGATGAACAGCTTATGTGATAAGGCAAGGAGGGTAAAATGTTAATTGTTGAATCATGGAAGTGGGTATATGAGGGTTTGCTGAAAACTTTTGTCAACTTTGCTGTGTGAAAAATGCAATGAATATGTTGGGGGATAAACACTGTATGTGCAACTAAAAGGAAAAATAAACTCAAGTCTTTGTATTGGATTTGACTCCTGGACTATAAATTCACCTTCCCTCTTACGTTCTTTGAAGAGGTTGAGGATAAGTACCAAGTACTTTATGTGCTGAAACTAGAAAAGGCTTGGAATGCTTCCTGAGCGAGCCGGGACAAGGTCATTATGCAAGAGCACTCACAAAGAGGCTGTGGAAAACCTGTTGGCCTCAACAGGAAGCTGGGGGAGCTTGATGTTTCAGGAAAGCTTCTAGAATTGCAGAGCCAAGAGGGGCCCCGGCCTGAGGGGAGTAACCTCCTTTCCCCAGCAGAAGGCAGGAGATGGAGAGACAATTCGTGAAGAAAAAGGTCTGTTCAATAATGTGAAAACCCAGCTCTTGGCTAACATGTTATATTAGTGCTCGCAACAGACAAATCTCTCCATGTACCTTTGTTTTGGAGCCACGGCTTCCCTGGCAACAGAGGCCCAAGATAACTGAGCAGGACAATGACTCTTTGGAGTCATGATTTCTCTTCTCTGAAACAGCCTTGAGGCAGTGGCTGGAACAAAAAGCCTTGGACAAGCCGAGTTTATTTAGTTCTGTTTCTTTTGCCTGTCAAGTTTTGTAATTTAGTCCAGAGCACAGTTAATAAGACCTTGAATTGTGTTCAAATGCCCGGTTCCCTGCGTTTGGCTCTCCCTAGTCGCTGCCCAGGTACTCCTCCAAGACCTCATTCCCCGGAGTGCACGCGCCCAGAGCCCTGGTGACAGGCAGGGACTCACACTGTGGAGCACTCGCCGTGCTCTAGGCACGCCGCAGGGTCATTCTGCCGTGATGTCTTATTTAATATCCACAGTCATGGGTGAGTGAGAAAAACGGGGCTCAGACAGATTAAGGAATTTTCCAAGAGTTTCCCAGCCAATATGTGGTGGAGGTGGAAGGTGGCCTGGCTCCAACGTTGGAGGAGATGCCAATGGCAAGGGCTGGTGGGAGGGGCGGCAGGCCTGACTCGCTGGATGGTGTTCGGAGCTCCGTAACGGGCTCAGCTATTGACAACAGGCAGGAGGGAGAAGGACCAGAAATTATTTTGCTAATACAACCTGAAAACCAAGTGGCCCCTGGTCCTCCCCTGTGGCAACTGCTTCTTTGTTCCCCAAAGTACATCTTGGAGAAACAAAGATCTATATAATAGGATTACAGACCTTTTCCTTTCCAAATTCCTGTTTTCTCTTATCTGAAAGGAAGCCTTTCGCCTGAACCATAAAGGAAGATAGCTGCAGAAGCAATAAAAGTATAGTCAAGGAGGTTATAAGACAAGGGCCGCAGTCTCCATTCGTTAAAAAGGTGGTACTACTTGTTACAAAGCTGGATGAGAAAGAATGCGCAGTGTTCGTTTGAATTATTACCATAATCTGTCAACGCCTTGCTATAACCCTTAGGATGTCCATGATTAAACTGTAGTCTAGTTAAGAAAAATAATCCACAAAGTAACAAAATTCTTTAACTTTTGCTCAACTTGAAATTACACGGAGGCATCCCTTGTATTTTCGTTACCCAGTGAGTCACGAGGTGTCAATGCGCATTCTCCACACCTACCAGGACTTAACACGTTATTGAATTCCACAGCACCGGGCTGCAGATGGAGTTGCCACGTTAGGGGCTCTTAATCAATTGATCACTGAAAAGGTTTGCATACAAATAAGATGAAATAAATCATCAGTTGCTACCTTTTCAGTTTCTTGCTAGTGACAGGGACAAGATCATGGGAATGAGGGCTCTGTTTTAAAAGCCATTTACTTTTACCAGGGTGAACTATTGATTTTGGCTTGACGCGAGTGACAGAGATGTGGGTATTGATTTTTGAGTCGGAAACAATTCAAGAGTCACTTTGGATATGTGAGAACAACTCTAAATCCTGACAGGCAGAAATCAAGAGCACATAACTCTATTTTGAGCCTGTGGAGCCTCAAAGGAGGCCTTTTCCAAAACCCTTCCACCCTTGGCAATCTGAAATGGTGCTATTATTCACTCATTTGGTTTAAGGTTTTGAGGATTCCTATTAAAATGGAAACAATACAGAAAAGGATTATACTTTAAGCCATTACTAGAGGAGCAGCAGGGTGTGTGTCTGTGTGTGTGTGTGAGAGAAAGATCGCAAGTCTCAAGTCCAACTACATGAGTTTGAATTCTCCTGACTTTCTTCCCTCCCAACCTTAGTCAAATTATATAACCTGTCTTTACCCACAAGTGACTTGTGCTGTGTGAGAATGAAATGAGGTAATGTAATTAAAGTTTCCAGCATTCTGCCAGAGCCAAAAAGGAAGCTCAGAAAGGAGTAATTATCATTGTTACCAATACCGGTCACTAAGAGAGCTCCAATTTGTTAGCAGTCTAGGGAATGGTCAGAAGGTAGTGAGCTCTCCCAGGCAGAAAGGTACAGAGAGCGTCTAGACTAGGGACCTAGCCAGAGCAGCCAGGCGGGGTCAGAGCATCGTACTTGGGCGTGACTTTGGGGATCCAGAGGGCACCGAATAACTCCAGTGCCAGGGAATGATCAGGGTTGGAAAAAAGAAGAAGGTGCAGCCAGGTGGCAACATAACAATGACTTGATTTTGTGAAATAAATCGAAGAAGGAGGAAACTTGTAACTTCTTACGTAGATAGATTATACAAGAACACCAATTCTGCCCTCTCCCACATGAATGGATCCTGATGTGGCCCTACCAATAGGAACATCAGATGTCTGGAGGTACGATGGCTATGAACTGTGACTGACAGCCAGAGAGCCCTACCTCAGATGAGGAAACTAAAGCATGGAGAGATGAGGTATTTGACCAGGACAGAGCTGAATCAAGGTGGCCTGCTGGTGCTGTGAGAGTGGGTTTCCTCTCAGTCTTTTCTAAAGCCGGAACTATCCCCGTTATGGGTTAACAAGAGTAACAATTACAGGACAGAGGAGTTTTGTCTTCTGAAGTTAACAACTAGTTCAAATCTTTTTTTTTAGTATATTTTATTGATTGTGCTGTTACAGGTGTCCTAATTCGTGTAAGTTCTTTGACTTCTACCTTTCTTATATTATTCTTGATATCAGCCTGTCTATCTTGTTCCTACCAATTATCCTTCTTAATCCTTGCAGCATTTCCTCCATACTCCCCCTTTCCCCTCCCAGTGATAACCCTCAAAATGATCTCCGTATCTAAGATTCTGTTCCTGTTCTGGTTGTTTGCTTGGTTTGTTTTTGTTTTTTAGATTTAGTTGTTGATAGTTGTGAGTTTGTTGTCATTTTACTGTTCATAGTTTTGATCTTCTTCTTTTTCTTAAATAAGTCCCCTTAACATTTCATATGATAAGGGCTTGGTGATGATGAACTCCTTTAGCTTTACCTTGTCTGGGAAGCACTTTATCTGCCCTTCCATTCTAAATGATAGCTTTGCTGGACAGAGTAATGTAGGTTGTAGGTCCTTGCTTTTCATCACTTTGAATACTTCTTTCCAGTCCTTTCTTGCCTGCAAAGTTTCTTTTGGAAAATCAGCTGATAGTGTTATGGGAACTCCTTTGTAGGTAACTCTCTGCTTTTCTCTTGTAGCTTTTAAGATTCTCTCTTTATCTTTAAACTTTGGCATTTTAATTATGATGTATCTTGGTGTGGTTCTCTTTGTGTCCATCTGGTTTGGGACTTTCTGTGCTTCCTGGACCTGTGTGTCTATTTCCTTCACCAAATTAGGGAAGTTTTCTTTCATTATTTTTTCAAATGAGATTTCAATTTCTTGCTCTTCCTCCTCTTCTCTGGCACCCCTATGATTTGAACGCTGGTACATTAAAATTTGTCCCAGAGGTTCCTAGCCTCTCCTCATTTTTTTTTTTTTTTGGATTCTTGTTTCTTCTTTCTGTCTGGGTTGAATGTTTACTTCTTCCTTTTGTTCCAAATTGTTTATTTGAATACTGGCTTCTTTCCCTTCACTGTTGGTTTCCTGTTTATTTTTCTTTATTGCACTTTGTGTAACCTTTATTTCTCCCTTTATTTTTTTGCTGTACTCAATGGGTTCTCTGAGCATCCTTATCACCAGTGTTTTGAACTCTGCATCTGATAGGTTAGCTATGTCCGTTTCATTTATTTCTTCTTCTAGGATCTTGTTTTGTTCTTTCATTTGGGCCATATTTCTTTGCCTCTTCAATTTGGCAGCCTCTCTGTGTTTGTTTCTGTGTACTAGGTAGAGATGCTTTTACTTCCTGTCTTAGTAGCATGGACTTAGTAGCATGTAGCAAAGGCACCTGTAAATTGTGTGGGGCAGGTCCTTAGGTAATTGCCAGGGTGGTGCCACCCACTTCAGCACTCTGTGGTTCTCCTTGGGGGGAGGGAGGTTGGAGCAGGGACAATGCCACTGTCTGGCCTCCAGAGGTCCACCTGGCACTCACCCCGGTTTCCAGTCACTTCACCCAAGTCCTATATGAAATTGGCGTCCTTCCAGCTGCTGCCGTGGGGTTTGCATATGTTCTAAGTCCACATGGGCCCTTTATGCAGGGAAAATCCAGCAATGTCTTCCACCACACCACCCCCACTGGTTTTTACAGGCAGAGGTAATGGGGATTTATCTTCCCAGCACTGAAACTCTGGGCTGTGTGGTTTGGCTGAGGCTGGGACTGCTTGCTCCCAGGGTATCCCTCCCAATTTTTATCTATCACGTGTGAATGTTGTGGCACCATCCATTCTGCCACCACTCCCACTGCCACTTACCCATGCCACACCACCTCTCTGCCTTGTCTCTGCAACTCTGCCCCTCCTACCCATCTGGATAAATGTGGCTTCTTTAAATCCTTGGTTGTCAGACTTCCACACAGCTTGATTTTCTGATGATTCTGGGTGTTATTTGCTTTTGAGATCTGGTTGTAATTCTTTCTATGATTGTGCAAGGAGGCTAAGCACATACGTACGCCTCCATCTTGTCCAGGAGTTCCCAGATTACTTCAGTGAATTCCTTTATGGGGTTCCATGGCAGAGATTGAACTACTGAGTCTCCAACATATGTTGGGCTAAGTCCAACATAGCCCATTTTTCCCTCCCAATGTTGAAAAAGGTCATTGTTAAATGTGCATATGGTGCCATTCCATTGTCTGTACGCTCCTTCTTGATCGCCTTAGCCAGTATCTGGAATCACAAACACTCTCCTCAACCCCTGGCTTAAAGGGCTTTGCAGCTAGGCATGACTTCTACCTCCCAAACGAAACAGCCCAATCCTGTCTAGTTTCACAAGCAGATCATAGGACTGGTCCTGACTACCATGGACTTTTATTTTATGACTAGATTCCCACCCAAGGGGACATCCCCACTGCTCATATCTGCATCGTGGTGCACATTTCTAGGGAATGGTAATTACTAATCACTAGGGAAAAGACACTGATGGCAGGAGCAGAGCTGGGCCCTGGGAAGTTCTTTGTCACAGCACTGAACAGCAAAAAGCAGTTATCCAATCCTTTCCAATAGCTAGATAGTCTGCCTCCCAGTGCAAATCTATAAGAAACATACAGAATTTTGTTGAGGAGGGGAGAATTTTTGCATTTGAAACTGATGAAAAAATGCCAGTTCTGTTGGGAGCCCAGGAGATGCAGCATTTGTCTGGGTAGCTGCTGAAGTTACCTGGATCATTTTAGGAGCAAGTGCCTGGAGGTTAGTGGAGGATGAGAAAGCATTTATCCTGTCTCAAATGCTTCAGCATTGCCAATTGTGTGAAAATTTTTTCTTATATAAGATTACTGGCCAAACATAACAGAAACTCTTAACACTGTGAAAATAAAATCCTAAACAACACTCAGTTAATGCTCAAGTATCTCTTACCGAGAAATCACTGTTACATTCGTTGCAAGCTATTTAAAATTCTTTGGAGTTCCAAGCTAGTACCAGTGATGCAAGATATCCCTGCTTTTTCTCTCTCTCTCTCTCTCTCTCTCACACACACACACACACACACACACACACACACACACACGGAAGGAAAGAAGGAGGGAATAAAAAGACATAGAAATCAAGAAAGACATAAATTTTTCAAATAAGAAAAGGAATTGAAGGTAGAGCAAAAATTAAACTTTAAACATTGTTTTCAATCCTGGACAACTCAGAGACACAGAGACAACAATCTCTCTCTCTCTACTTTTTTTCCTACCCAAATCTTATTGCAAATATGAACACTATAGACAAACCTTTAAAAATCTAAGGCCAAGATTATTCAGGACAGTTTAGAAGGAAACAGACCCCAAATCAGGGCTTCAGGCTCCTACAGATCACATTTACCTGAAGGTTAAGACAAAAAAATATTTTGATAATCTTTTTATTGAGGTATAATTTGCATACAATAAAATGCACATACTTTAAAGTGCATACTTTAATGAACCAATGCAACCCCCGCAAACAAGCAAGCTGTTTTTACTACCCAGAAAGTTCCCTCGTGTCCTTCCCAGTGGATACCCCTGCACAGCCAGAGAGGCACCCACGGTTCCATTTTTTTGTCACCATAGATGGATCCTGCCTACTCTAGAATTTCACAAAACTGGAATGTCCAGTACGCACTGTACATATCCAGCTGCTTTCACAAAGAACCGTGGTTTGGAGATTAAGCCATGTTATTTAGTCCTCCCAGATTTACCCTGTTGTAGATGCCATTTTACAGATGAGCAGACGGAGGCTCAGAAAATGTAGAGGTTTGCAGTAAGTTCAGTTAGCTGTGCTAGAATCGGAAGGTACGTACTGGGCCTGCCCAGTCCAGTGGCAGAGACACTGTGTTTAAAGTGCCCACCCCTGTCCCACGAACAGAGGAAAAGTAAAATCATCATAGAGAGCTCAGAATTCTAGCAAAGAGGCCCCTCTGCCTTCTAAAGGCCTGTGCTGGGGAAACATTTAAAAATATATAAAACACAGAGGTCGGAATAAACTTTTTAAGATTCAAGAGGGGGAAAAAAGGGAAACAGCCTCATAGCAGGTGACTGTTGCGAAATGTAAGAAGTAATGCAAGATGAAATAAAAATATGATAGAAATGTTGGTCATGCTGGTATTAAAAGTAGTAAGATGCTGATGATTTAGGCCTCCGAAGGCGCCTTCACACGAGTTGCTATTATCTAGCTCAGCTGCCGAAACCCGCTGTTTTACAGGCAGGAGAGTGGAGCGTCCCGCGACAGCACCTGGGTTATTTATCATTATGTATCACCCCGCTACACTCTATTTTATTATGCTGCCTTTAAAAGGAAGATAATGCAAGTACGGTTAATTTGCTTCTCTTCTTTATCTATACAGTGTCGTGACCCATCACGGCTTTGTCCCACGAGATTTGTTTTTCAACCAAAAAGAAATCCACAAGAAACTCTCCCTAAAAATTCCATTAATAACCTCTTTCAGCGCATATAGGTTGCAAGGTCTGGAACTAAGAATGTTTTAATCTCTTCAGCAAAACAATGTCTCATAATGATGTACAGGACTATTGCTGTACTGATGAAGAATCATACATAATTCAGCACCTTTCACTTGGCACCACTGTGATGTCCTCATTAGCTGTGGCTCACAGTGTCTGTCAGATGGTGTCCATGCGAACGCAGGCATTATATTGTCTTTGAGATGTGCAGCTGCTTCCATGACACTGCCAGTATATAAAAACATGACGCCAGTTTGTTTTATTTAGTGCTAAACCTTCCAGTTTGTAAAAACAAGGCTGACACAGAGCCTGACATGAGGCAGTGAAAATAATTAGCTCTCATTTTCTCAGCCTCCTATTTCCTTCTCCCTGCTGTGTTCTCTTTCCACTAAACCACCACATGTCAGTCGAAATGGGAGGCAATTAGTGGGCTCATTTCAGTCCCCACAACTGTGCTGAAAAGAAAGTATTTATGATGGCACAATGAACAGCTGAAAGATTAAATAACATTTGCCTTTTGAAAAGAAAATGACTTCTAGCTAAATGGGCAATTTTTGATTATTCTCAAACAAGCTTAGAGTAGTTGGTTTTTAAAATACAAGAAAGGAAAATGAGTCATTTTTAGGTGAAAGAATCAAATAAAACTTGACACAGTAATGCAAATAACTGATGTTTTATTGCAAAATATGTAAATGCGTTATAGCCTTAACAATGGCTTGTGTCTAAGGTCAGGGCGGACTGGTGCCAACGAGACACCAGTGGCGATAAGGTTGTTATGTTGCATTTTGGGGGGTTGTTATTTGAGTTACGTATGGAGAAAAGGGGCTGGGGATGATGTTAAAATAACGTGAAATCAAGGGAGACATACTTTCATATGATGTATTAGACACTTGGCTGTCTCCTGCGTGAAAGGAGCATTTTAATTTTCTAAAAATTGTACTTGAAATGGGAAGGTACTAGGTATTCATCTTGGAGAAAGAGAACAGTAAGTCTTGCTACTGATTTTGGAATAATTAAGAATCTATTGTATCTCAGACTGAGTTTCTTAACCAATATGGAAGGTGGTCCGGCTTCCCTAATTACTGCTTAAATTTTTTTTTAATACTGAGAAGTGGGCTGCAAATAAACTTTTACCCAGGACCCTCAAAATATGAAAGCAGCTCTTCTACATACTAAATCGTCCTCCCACCTCCCATGACTCCAGAAATGAAGATATTTGAATGACTCCAAGAAATAAGATATTTGGAAAACCACTGGCCTCCTCAGCAGGCATTGTTACGAGTGGGGCTACTCTCAGTCCACATTACAGGGGTCTTCTCTCTGCAGAACTTAACGGTGAGCCCCAGAGACTTTGGAAAACCTGGAACTACGACTGTTTCAACATTAAAAAGAAAACCACAAATTAAAATTTTGTTTCTCTTTTTCCATAAGTATATCTTTACTCTTTACAAATTCAAACCCGAATCTTTGATTTGTACAATGTGGTCAGTGCACCCGTATGAGCCGATGGCGACTCAGGAGACCCGGGCCAACAGTGGACTCACCGGGGAGCTTGAGCTCTCTTTGACCTAACTGCGCATATTATTATAGCTGGAAGCCAGTGATGCTGGACTTGTAATTTGTTCAAACCTAGGTCTTATCACGTATACTTCCTTGCTATTAGCTATTTTAAAAGGAATTCATAATCTCGATTAAGAAGCCTAAGGAAAGTGACCCAACAGTGTGGTGGAGTCAGCCCTCAGGGTACGAGTGCTTACTTCTCTTCCCGACTTCAAGTTCAGTGACATCAGATTGGGCACTTAAAATTGGCCATGGCGGGAGTGTTTACACCACGGAAATCTGCAAACACTGAACGTCAGGGCTGCGTTTTCCAGGTGGTAGACCTTTCCTGGCACGCCATCGCCACACGTCACTGTCAACCCAGCAGCAGGCACGGAGTGAGCACCGCTCCCCGGTCGGCCCTGGTGTGTGGACCGCTGCCCGACCAGTCCGAAGTCTACCGCCGCAGTCTAATTAGAAAGCAGCAGCAAGTCAAGGAGTCACGTTCTGAACTGCATTTGTTCCTTTGCTGTCAATTAAAACTTGATTTCTTATAGACCCCTACCACTGCAAGCTTATGCACTTAGTCACACAAACACACGTGTGCATGTATTCCTCCCCACCCCCCGCCAAATAGCTGATCTTGGGAAATAAATTTCCCTACAGTGAATTTTTAACAAACACAAGACATGTCAGAGTAAAGAAAAGCACTGGGTTTAGCTGTTCGGAAATTTACAAAAGGTGTTGGCTTTTTTACTTCCTTACAAAATCCTTTTCTTTGTGCCCTGTTATTTTATTCATGTTTATCCATTTACGAAAATTACACAATAGGAAAAAAAGCCCTATTTGACCGTTTTGATATTTATAGTGCTCTGAGAAAGGGCCTGGAGATTCAATTACTTTTATTAAATGCAGCATTTTATAAGCAATCTAATGAAGACCTAAAAGTACAATAATAAGTGAAAAGTGCATGTAAAAAGCAGCTTTTTTAAAACAAATAGCTGAAACAACTGGAGGAGCAGAATGAGGGACTGTATTTCTCTGAGTGGAGAGTAGGAGAAAGGACCATGACGGGATGGGAAGCGGACGAGGGACAGGTGGACAGGAGAGCTTTCGCTCTGACGGGGCAGTAAGTTCTGCTTCCCCCTCTTCAAAATGTCCCTCTTATGTTCCCTTTCTGGTTCACTTGCTCCTTCAAAATACTGCTCTAGCCCTGGCTGGTGTGGCTCAGTGGATTGAGTGCTGGACTGTGAAACGAAGGGCCGCCAGTTCAATTCCCAGTCAGGGCACGTGCCTGGGTTGCAGGCCAGGTCCCCACTGCAGGGTGCTTGAGAGGCAACCGCACACTGATCTTTCTCTCCCTCTCTTTCTACCTCCCTTCCCCTCTCTAAAAATAAATAAACAAAATCTTTTAAAAAAGTGTTATAAAAAAAGAAAAAAAACCAAAATATTGCTCTAAAGGAAACCAGAAAGGATGGTCATCTGGTGAGAGCTACCAGAGTCGGGAAACCTAGCCCTATACAAGGGCCCGCTGAGGCCAGGGCGCTGGGAGAGACAGGGGTTCTCCCAACCCCAGGGTCTTCCCTGTGACAGGTAATCAACCCAGACCCACAGGAGCCCTGCGTCGGCCAGGTTTCCTCGCCTCACTGGGAAGAGGAGGAAATAAGGACTCGAGGGACAAAGCGTGTGACTGTCCAGCACGCACAAGGAATGGACGGCCTCCCAAATAGTTCCTTCACAAAATTCCTTTTGAATTTTTATGACACAAAGCCTCAAGAAGATCTTAGTGAGAAAACTACTGGACTGCTGGACCAGCAGGGTGATTTGATAGTTTATTCTTGGCAATGTGAGAATCAACATTTCTGACTGAATTTATTACAGATATATTAGTAAACTCCATGCAGCTGAATATGGCAATGAAAAAGGGTGGTTGCCACCCTGGGGAGTGTAGGAAGCTTCCTGGGATTATGGAAGCCCCTTTCTTTTGGGCCACGTCAAAGGCCTTAGATTATCAAGCACAAGGCACTTTCCACACAAAACAAAATGGTAATTTAGTATTAACTGACCCCCCATTTTTATTACCAATATACTTATTTGGGGGGGATGATGATAC